>VKOC01016102.1:0-110573 GCA_009364415.1 Spea multiplicata
CCCTTACGTGGTGCAGTGCCAGAGTCTGACTGACCCAAATAAGAGATTTTCTTACATTTTTCTCTCAAAAAGTACATATTAACACAGGAATCCAATCAAGACCAACATGCATGTTTAAAACCTACAAGGCTAAGGTTATTGATAAGTTCATTGATATGGTTCTAGAAGGTACTTGTTAAGTATAATATGTATATAATTTGCTCTGGCCTAAACTCTTTAGAGTTAGGAGGCACGAGGAACACGCCATCGTAACATGCTGTCTAAAGGTCCACGTCTGATGGAATGGACCATCACTGCATCTCATCCATTGAATTTAATGAATCTTCAATGCATAATATTCAGTCATTTTGTATTCTATGATAATTTAATAAAAATATATTCTAAGAGTGGAATAGAAACACAGAAGAACAATCTAGCCCAATTCCAATGGATTATTGGTGTTTGAAGGCCAATAAGAGGCCTTTAGATGGTCACTGACCAGAAAACCCCTAGCCTAGACGATAAGAATGTAGTGGTAAATCATTGCTTTTCAACTTATCTCCACATTGAATCCAGCCCACTATTTTTTAGTAATATCTTTATCTTTTATCAATGGAAGGATTTCTATTCAAAGGATATATTTATCTCTAGCATCAAATCCAGGTCTATTATGGTTATAGTAAATTTATTGTTATTTCATAGTTTGTAGAGTGCTTGATTTATAATTAGATTATATGATTTCTATTGTTAGATATAGTTACTATTTCTTTTGTTTTTTGGATTATAGAACAGTTGTGAACATGTGTGGGATCTGGGCCTTGTTCGGCAGCGACGAATGCCTTTCCGTACAGTGTCTCAGTGCAATGAAAATTGCCCACAGGGGCCCCGATGCCTTCCGGTTTGAAAATGTCAATGGATTTACCAACTGCTGCTTCGGCTTTCATCGACTAGCAATTGTTGACCAGTTGTATGGCATGCAACCTCTTCGCGTCAAGAAATTCCCTTATTTGTGGCTTTGTTATAATGGTGAAATTTACAATTACAAACAGGTAAGTTATATACGCTTAGAGGGATACGGTACTTTACTGTCTCTGACAGGCCCACAAAGGAAGAATGCAAAAAGTACTTCATGAGTACGATACTATGCATTTATTAAATATAAAACAAATAATAAAGTAGTTACCTCAAGGAGAAGCTGCAGCTGGTCCAACGGTTTCCTTCAAGCAGGCAATTGGTGGCTCCCATTTAAATCAGTGGGATAGCTTTCCGCGTAGGCACGTTGGTCTCAAAAGACCCCCACCTTCAGTGTTCGCTGAGCCCGAGCTGACTTGCCGTAAGTGAATTACATGCAAGGAGACGTGTTGGGCCTAACTTAACTCCTGCCCTGGCAATATCTGGGGGGTTTGGGCAAAAGGGCAAAAGCATATGATGGGATCCTGCAGACTCTCTGTATGCATTTATAAGGAGACATCATGAAAGTTTAAAGGGACCTCAACTATCTTATACATTTAATACATATGATATTACTTTTCAGAACACTGTCTTAAACGTGAATTCTTTAGATTCCAGCAATACACAGGGCCAAATGTTTCCAATTTTCTTTCAAGATCAAATTCTGAGCCATTTGTGTTTCCATGATGCACTTTTGTCAGTCCCGGTAAAGAATGTAATCTGCCCTGCGTCTTCGCATAAATCCATCACCCAGTGAAGCGTCTTCTACTGTGATTCTTCTTACTTTTTCCCAGAAAGCTATTATTTTTTGCTTTCTGGGAAAGAGACATGATGTATTACTCATAAACAGAATAAGATCACAAGAGGACCTCCAGGCTAAAAGTTCCCAGCCTTCCACTGAAAGGAATTCTTGCAATTTGTATTGAAGTGAAAATGATATTCCTGAATAGCGTGCGCAGCTGTAACTTCCACCACGGTGTGCATGATGACAGCATTTCATCTACCCGGTCTATTATCATTATATACATTGAAGTGTTATACGTGGATCAGTTATTACTATTTGCCAGGGCATGGGGGATTAAGCAGTGATGCACATAACATTGACTCCATCATGTCTTCATCTTGCTTACATTTACACCCTAAAATAATTTTTTTATTGAGCTTACTATTCATTTTTTATTATTATCATTCGCTTGAAAGATGGTTTCTTCTCTCACTCTTGCTCATTATAAAATCAAACCGAAACAACATTTCTTGTTTTTGAATAGCGTTATTAATTACCCTTACTTTTTCTAATTCAGTTACAGAAACATTTTGATTTTGAATACCAAACAATGGTTGATGGTGAAGTTATACTTCATTTGTTTGATAAATACGGAATTGAAAAAACCTGCTCTTTATTGGATGGTGTGTTCGCTTTCATTCTGTTGGACACAGCGAACAGAAAAGTATATATCGGGAGAGACTCCTATGGTGTTAGACCCCTGTTCAAACTTCTTACCGATGATGGATTCTTGGCAGTCTGCTCTGAAGCCAAAGGTAAAATGTACATTAAATCACTTTTATTTATGGAGCATCAGCTGATCCTGCAGCACTATAACACTAGGTGTTTAGTGGAACTGAACATTAAAACTGATAAAAAAACAAACTGACTATAAGACTAACATATGTTAAGACTGCTGCTACATAGGCTGAAGAAGGTCCTGATCTTGTGAGCTTACAGTCTATTAGGAGGTCGAGGGGGATGAGAAAGAAGGTGAGGGTCTGCATGGTCGAGGGTGATGTGGAGATGTCAACGGTGAAGAGGATGGATGGTTTCTTCTGGATGCAGGCTGAGGGATATTAGGAGGACAAATGCTTCTCTGAATAGTTGGATTTCTACTAGTGAGAGGTTAAAATTTCAAGTTAGTGAGTAGGAGAAACAAGATAGGGAATTTAAGAACATTTTTATTTTATTTCCAATACACTGATGAATTGTTGCCATAAGAACTGTAAATGTGTCTCTAAAAATTATTTTTTATTTTATTGAATCATAAAAAATATTAAAATTAAAGATCTGATAAGGTTTATTTGCTTAACATACTAGAGAGTTCATTAACTGTTTTGTCTGTATGAAATAACCCTTTTTTATTTGCGGTTTAGTTTATTTAGCATAGTCACGTGCATTACAAATTAAATCCCCACCAGCCAAATAAGTGTACTTAAAAATAACATCTGAGATATTGCATGGGCTAAAAAATGTATTTCTTAGATTTGTGTTTATATCTTAGACAAAAAAACAATATTTCTGATTATGGATACACTTCTTTTTTCGTTTTAGCAGATAAAGTATATACTTCTTGCTCCTTTCCCTGCAACTTGTTAGGATTATATAAAATAAAGCAATAAATATTGGCAACTTCCCAAAAAATGACCAGTAAAAAAATGGGATTAGGTTTCTTAGAGGTGAAGTTTAATTAAGGTCTGTGAATGTATTTATAGATGGTTTCATTTCCATAACTTAATTGACATTGACTGGTCCATTGAGTAGGTTTTCAAAATGTTCAGATGGAAAAGTTTAATGGCCCATATATTTATGGTTAACCTTTGTTTATCAGTACATCATCATGTTGTATATTATTTTTATTGCAAATACAAAAGGTTTACATCTCATTCTAGGTCTTATCAACGTGAAGCATTCCATGACCACATGTCCAAACGTTGACCCCTTTCCCCCAGGCCACTGTGAAGTTTTTAATTTAAAGCCTACAGGGAAGGTGGTACCAGTGGAATTGATAAAGTTTCACAACTTCAGAGAAGAACCTAACCATGCGGAATATGACTCTCTTGGAAAACTGCAATCAGGTAATGTAACAAGAGACCAATTTACGGTGCCCAATAATAGCTGTGAGGTTGGCCTTGCAAAGGACAATGTTAAACTGCTCAGGGATCATCTTGGGGTTTCTTCTCTCTTTGCGAATTGGCATTACCATGGATAACCCTCATATAGGTACTGGCGGTTGTTTCATTATTATTATCTAGCTATCTATACATGTTTTATCATACTGAGAAGATCACATAAATAATCTGCTTCCTTAATGCCACAAGGCATGAGTGTGGCAGGCATGGGTAAAGGTTAATTATTTTTCGCAAGTTCATCCATTACTCCATCCACTAGCAGTGCCACAAAATCTTTAAAATGCACCAACGATATAGATTCCTACAGAGATCTTAATGAATGCAATGAGATACATAAATTCCACTTATAAGAAAAAAGGCAAATTATTAGCGGAAAAGTGTGGTCGGAACCTTAACCGAGTCATCAGTAATTTATTTTAATTTTTGTTTTTATAGGATTTGATGGTGAAACAGTGAAAAGGAACATTTGTCTTCTGTTTGAAAATGCTGTCAGGAAGCGTCTAATGGCACACAGAAGAATTGGCTGTCTACTTTCAGGTATATTTTTAGTAAAATTTAAGGCAGCCAATATATTTTTCTCTATTTTTGGTGTGTGCATATTTCCATTTCCGTGCCCTGAGAACTCGATGTAATTTTCCTGTCTATCTAATGCAATCAGTTTTATTATCACAGTCTAGGATCCGTTAATAATATTAATACTGCACCATTTATTTGAATTTATTGGTATGTGACACATACAAGAACGCCTACTCATGCATTAAGCCCTTACCGAAATTATTAAAAATGGTTGCGGTAAATAAATGTTGCATTTGTACATTTGTAATTATCTATACATTGTTAATGCTATCGTGTACACAATCATGTACACAATTGTGTACAAACAAGCAGTGGCTGGTGAATGTGCAGAGAGCAGTCATAATACATGCCTGTTCAGTAGCTTTCAATAACTTGTGACCATATGTCTCCTCCTCCATGTTCTGAGGATACTCGCCGCTGATTGGCTGCTTGATGCAGCCAGTCAGTGGCCGGAAAGCACTCTCGTTGAACTTTTGCTAGGCCAGCGACATTCACCAAGCTAGTGCTGGAGCTGACTGGTGGTCATGCAGTTACAAGGGGGACACTATGCCAATTTAAAGGGACCTTTCTGCCATCATATGCATTAAAGTACAGATGATGGCTGGAGTGTCCATTTCATAAAAGAATAGACAGACTGAGATCTAATTACTAAAGAGAGAGTCGACAGAAGAGTTGTGAATTTAACTCCATCGCTACGCTGTTTATTATGAAGGGCTAACATTGACAGGCTTCTTCAGCAAGAAAAACTGAGCTGATCCTGCATAATTCAATAAGTAAGGCGGCTTGGAAGAAATCTTGTTGTTTTAACTATACATTACACAACTCTAAGAAGCCCACTGGGGTTAGATCTTTATAATGTATAGTGAAGTCAAGGTATTGAAGCCACAGCTTTCCAGTAAACTCTACTTTTAGTGAATATACCCCATAGCCATATTAGCCCAGGAAAAAAGATGGAAGTCTTTAATCAAAGTTGAATTTTATTGGGCCAGTATAGAAAAAGATGTAAAGTTTTCATGACTTCAGAGGTCTCTTACGCAGATGGAAGATGTACCAAAAGCTTATGTCAGTTTATATACACTTTATATACAGTTTAACCACTTAGAAAGTACTAGCCATTGGGATCTCTATTAAGAAAAGTACCATTCATTGGATTCACAAATACCTTACTAGTGGGGTCAACAAATCCCATGTTTTACGTACCAGCTCTGGAATTGATGGATCTCAAGATTGGATCGCTAGTCAAATTTCTGTACTAAGATATAGCTAAACGTAATAAATGTGA
The DNA here is from genome assembly GCA_009364415.1 of Spea multiplicata. Taxonomy (NCBI): domain Eukaryota; kingdom Metazoa; phylum Chordata; class Amphibia; order Anura; family Pelobatidae; genus Spea; species Spea multiplicata. The sequence continues at coordinate 5,687 of VKOC01016102.1, forward strand.
AAAAGTGATATTTTTCACCTAAGAATAATTTCCACACAAAAAATGATCCTAGGTGGTCTGGACTCCAGCCTGGTTGCTGCCACTTTGAGGAAACTAATGAAGGGAAACACTCTCTGTTACCCTCTACAAACCTTTGCAATAGGTATGGATGATAGCCCTGATCTACTTGCTGCCAGAAAGGTAAGATTCATGCATTTGACTGATTTGATAGATTACGAGATCTATAGGCCTGTGGAACTATTTAAGAGGACTATTTTCAATTATAGTCAAGGCTTGGCTGCACCTATTTATGCATAGTAGCCATGCTGCCAACTTTCACCAATATCAGTATGTGAATTTTATTTAGGTTTTTTAGTCCAAGGGAGTTTGCAGAAGAATTCCAGTTCCAATTCTTCAACAGTATGCATTATGAAGGGTGAAGCTTGGCAAGTTACCCCTGCACAAAGAACTTAGTTGACCCTATAAAGTAGTTAAATCAGGTTTATTGAACGTCACCACACTAATGAACTATGTATAGCTCATCCTTTTTGCAGGAGATATTTTCCAGGGTTCTTCATAATGTATGATATACCATGAAAGCAATTGGGCACATGGAAAGGAATAAGCTTTCACACGGGAACTGCTTCCCCCGGTTCTCTGGGGTCAGTTTTTACTTTCCCTGGACAAAGGAGCAGCACTTGGCAATGCCTACTCCCTGCCCATGTCCCGCCCATGCCCCGCCCACTCCCCACCTACTTTCGCCTGCTTCCCGCCCAGTTTTCTCCCACTAAAGACACTCTGGGACTAGCTCTTCCCCAATGCATGAATAGCCCCATACACTGCTCGTCCTGCCCCTACGCAAAGCCACTCGCCCAGAAAAGGGAGAGCTCTTGGTAGCCTAACCTGGGAAGTTCCCGCGTATGTGACTAAACCCTGATGAAGGAAAGATATTTTTTGGGGGAATGGAAGTTATTACTTCCTTCCTTTCACTTACTAGTGAAATGTTAAAACTGACTGATAATGCACTTTTCAGACATTTTGATGGTTTTACTCACAGTAGCATGCTACAGCTTTGCATCATAACTACTATGTGGCAAACTTATTCTCTATATAACAGGGGGTAATAAAAACAGCCCCAACAACCAGTGGTACAATACCCAAGATACTTTAATAGGTTGTGTGCTCCCCTATTTTTGTGGACACTGTCACAGCGTACAAGCTGCTCCTATTAAAAAAAACTATATGATCCTTATCTAAATGTCTTCCAGCTATTCCAAACAACCTTGTAATGCATCCCCCTTGAATATGTTTTAGGTGGCATCCCATATTGGTAGTGAGCACCACGAAGTAATGTTTGACGCTGAAGAGGGGATTCAAGCAGTAGATGAGGTTATTTTTACATTGGAAACCTATGACATCACGACTGTGCGCGCCTCTGTTGGTATGATTTCTTTTATTATGAGTTCCTTGGTTTTTAACTGACTTATTTCATTGCATTATAAATAGCAATACTTAGTTAGTTGACACAAATAATAAGAAAAAAAAAATAATGGAACTACTTTCTGCCAGACTTTCAATAATAAAAATGACGAACGAAACATATTCTGTGCCAAGATCAGAGTGTTCTGACCAAAAAAAGCAGCTACTGATGATAAAATGCAGCTGGCGCATATCACCCTCAGTGTCTGTTCCAACAATTGTCTGGATTCCAAATGTTCCTTTTCATTCACGGAAAAGTACTGTCTTTTACTAATATATCCTAACCAAATGCACCTTATAACTGAGCAGGGCAGTGATATTTTTCATTGAGATTTTCACTTTGGGGGTATATGATAATGTGCAAATAGGTTGAAAAGAAAAAAGTGTTTTATATACAAATGAAAAAATTAAAAATGTTTGAATTGATGTTTTATTTGCATCACACATGGGTTACATGTGATTAGAGGGTTAACAGAACACAAAATTTACAGTTATAACAAGAAAACATAACTATTTGTAAAAATAGAGGAACGTGAGTTTTTTTTTTTTAATATTATTTAGCTGTTTTAATTACGGGTTGATCTTGCGTTGGACGTAGAAAGCGTCGGTTTATTTAAATACATTAGGCGGAGCGTTTAGTTTACAAACTGTACCATATAAGAGAACGTTAATAGGAGGATTTAGTAACTGAAATTATATGCCAGGTTGGCAAGGGTAATGCCAGCGCCGGCTTTCCCTAGAGCTTTCTCTGTGGAACATCTGTGAGAAAGTGGGAATCCTAAGCCTGTGCGATCCTGCCAGCCAAGAATTGGGTGGTGTGGAACCCGGCATCTAATGGGTTAAATCCGAGGTCTTTATTTGCAGCACTTCCTATTTAGAAGCAAACATTTACATAACTAAAATAAATATTTATTATAAAGCAATAAAGCAGACTGAAGTCCTACCTGCTGTTATAGGATAAGAAACATGAAACTGCTAACAAAACTGAATAAGAACCGAATAGTTAACGTATCTCTTGTAAACAGTATAATTAATAATTATATGAAATATAATATATAGTGTGGTGGAATCCCCAATATTTATGCCTTAGGTGTTTTTTTAAACGGTATCTGCTAGGTATGCACTGATTTCTTGCTTTGTTTTATGTATTTATTGGTCATTATTATTCTACCAGCAACCATCGAATCTCAATATATATATATGTTACAGTGAAAGACCGAAATCTGGAGAATGTCGACATTCACCGGTGAATGTCAACATTCACATAGTCGCTTGGTGTATGTCCGAAATATTTGCTAAATACCCTTATTTCTTACTTACACCGGCCAATGTCGACATTCACCAAGTACTAATGGTGAATGTCGGAGATTTCTATTTTCTTCTCCGTATTTCAGCGCCGATAAAATATCACAAGGGTGAAGATATTCGTGTCTCCTTGTTTTAATGGTACAATTAACTTCTCTTCATCATTAATTTTTAAAACATCAAAACGTTTTAATCGTCTGTAATCCAAAGGTGTATTGCACTTAGTTTTAGCAGAAACCACTTCAGAAAGTATTTTAGAGTACTTTTCTTGAGAAAAATAAAAACAATTGTCTTCTCGTTTTTCCGCAATTAATGCATTTAACTTTTCAATAAAAAGATCACGATTCACTGCGGTATCCATTGATTATAAATAAGGGTGAAACGTTACTCGCACCATCAAACGTTGCATACGGACTTGCATTTGGATTTGGCGGGAGACAGCCAGTCGCCTATTTGTCTCCTCTCTTTTTGACCTCCACCAGAGCATATCTGTGATTGTCGACATACACCGGTGAGGGTCCGAATGTAATATCATGAAATGAAATATTCGATCTTTCACCGACGTATTTGGTATGTGTTGACATTCACCGGTGAAAGTCGACATTCACCAATTTCGGTCTTTCACGGTAAATATATAATATATTAATATATATATATATATATGCCTTTTGTGTTTTTTTAGCTTGTGTGCTTCCGTTTCTGTATATTTTTATTTTTCTGTTTATTATTATTTTTAGGAATGTATTTGGTTTCCAAGTACATAAGGAAAAAAACAGACAGCGTGGTGATATTTTCTGGAGAGGGTTCGGATGAGCTTACCCAGGGTTATATATATTTCCACAAGGTTAATATCTTTTCTTTCTCGTTAAATCAGAAGGGGAAAAAATTGTGTATGTGGGAAGCTAGTGATGAAATAAACCGCTAACATTGTACTTAAGCGATAATACTTACAGGGATCCCATACTTTGTGTCATAAAGTGTAATTCAATGAATAAATAGTTTTTTTTTATTTGAATTTAACTTTGTTTTTAGTGACAGAGGTTTTGTGAAATCCTAATGTTTATTAGGCCAAGTCCTAAGGGCAGCCATCTCGAGGGAAAGGCATAAATCCCATGGAAAGCCATCATCTTTACCCACTTAAAATAATACTTTGGAAGGGCAGAAATGAGAGGTTACAATGATCCTTCTGAGAATGGTCACTCATTCTACAATGTAGTTTATACTAAGCATGCATGGATGTTGTACACTATGTAGCACATGATGGAAACCCAACCTAGTTTGATACGAACCAAATGCTTTGTGACTTCACTTGAGATGTCACCCAAAAGGTATAAAATGCATACATCTTCTACTCAGGCACCATCTCCTGAAGAAGCAGCAGAAGACAGTGAGCGCCTTCTAAGGGAACTGTACTTATTTGATGTGCTCCGTGCTGACAGGACGACAGCTGCGCATGGGTACATTTTTCTTCTTTCACTACCTCCCTTCAAGACAATAAATTGTCTTCTCTCGCCTTCTCATTTTACTCCAAGAGGTTGTTGGTATCAGGAGTGTAGAGGGATTTGGTATGGCATTCACTGGTTTTACACATATTCTTGGGCTACTGATCTTCTGTGTTTGTAAGTGTCATGGTGGGTATTCCCCTATACATTGGGCAACGTTCAGCAGACTGGTTGGGGATGGTGAGAACTAGAGGCTTCTTTGAGAAGCCCACGGGGGTTATCTTGTCATCTTAGATTAAGAAAAATATGCAGGGTTTTATGATGAGGAGATAAGGCTATCTAGAAGCCATTGTACAGACCTTTTTTATAAAGAGAGTTATTGTGTAGCTTTTGTTCTTTATAAACATAACCAAAACCTCTGTTTTCTCACACAAGCCTAGAGCTCCGAGTGCCATTTCTGGATCATCGATTTACATCTTATTATCTGTCTTTGCCTCCAGAACTCAGAACTCCTAAGGTGCAGTACAAAGCCTATGCATATGCGTTTAATAATCCTTTTTTGTAGCGTAGTACAAAGGAATCAGCCATACTGTTCTGTTTTTCTTTTCTTCCATAGAATGGAATTGAAAAATCCCTCCTGAGGGAAGCATTTGAAGACTCCAACCTGCTGCCCAAAGAAATTCTGTGGAGGCCCAAGGAAGCATTTAGCGATGGTTTAACATCTGTCAAGAAATCTTGGTTTACAATACTTCAGGAGCACATTGAACAACAGGTATGCGTAAAACAACAAGTCTATGTAAAAATATGCACATTAATATAACTGATAAGTAATAATAATAAAAAATCTCCCTCTTTAGTTATAGAAATCCTGGTCTTGTTTCTGGAATACTTCAATAAAAATATACACACCTTAATGAGAGAAACCTATCCAGTCTATATGATGTTCTATAGGCTGTAGGGAGTCTATGAGCTTTTTTGTTGCTGTCACTACAAATCATCACCCTATACCAGCCTTACATCACCTTACTATATATTCCTTTATATCTGCAATTTCTTTCTGACAACAGGCAGGGTCACGTGTTTGCAAATACCTTAGGCTGTATATTCCTAACTTATTATCCTGTTTGTATGTATGGGAGAAAAACATTTGATACATAATTTATAATACATAACATTTCATGTCTACTAAGCATAAGGAAAACACTTGAAGTATGGGAAGTTCTGGTGATCATATGCACTATCCATTTACACAAACTCCCTGATTATAAACTCCCTACTGACCCCTGTCATTTCCCCATCAGCCCCTGCCATGTCGTCAGCAACCCCTGTCATTTCCCCATCAGCCCCTGCCATGTCACCACCAACTCCTGTCATTTCCCCATCAGCCCCTGCCATGTCACCACCAACCCCCATCATTTTTTGGCAGGAGCATATGGCTCTCTACACTATTTATTTATGGAGTCACAGTCTAGCACACGAATGGGATTTAGGTTTCTTAAATATTGTAAGTGCAACTGTGAGTTAATGATCTACATGGTATGAGGATTGACCTTCCTCATCCTATAGGCGCTGTTGTTGGGTTCTCTTTCTCTATTTGTCCGTGTAGACAGCCAGTATGGTGAGCTTTTGGGTACGATGGTAGCAATTTGTTATTGTCTTCCTGGTTTTGGCTTTTCTGTTGACCTTGTTTAATCTCCACCTGCACTGACCTTTTGGCTTGTTGTTTGGCTTTGAGTTCAAATTTCTCTTTAGAACTTTGTTGCTTAGACTGTAGTCGGTAAGTCCTGGCAGTCATAGTACTTGGAGGCTGAACTGAATGGATATGTGATTTTGTTAAAGACGGAAAACCCACACTGCAATAGAATGGCATTTGCATTTTTTGAAGAGCACTGAGGGAATAAGATGACACTATATAAATCAATCAATTCAGAGACAATAGCATTGCTTGCCGTTTACATTATGCATTAAGAAGCCACCAGATGGCACTGGAACATAACTACTACTACTTTATCTCTAAACAGTCCCCTAGCATGGTTTTTTAAGAGTAATTGTAGATCGGCCAAAAGTCTTTCATTGATTGCAATTAAATAGCTCTTGGTAGTACGATAGCCACATAATGTAGAATAAATATACAATCAAATATGCAGTTGCTTTGGCTATTTATTTTGTACTAGGTTATCTGGTTATAATGAGGATCATCTTCTAAGAAAATCCCTGTAATAGCAAAAATAATGTAATGGTGCATTTTTTAAGGAAGAGATAGCATTTGCCTCCACAAGTTTACCATTTATGCATTTTAAAAATGACTATAATTATAATGCCAGATTGGTTGAGAAAACCATTGTTTCTGTTCTTTTACAATTACTACAGAGGGTGGCTACATGCAAAATATCTGTTTTTAATCTGTTACTCCTCTTTGGAGGCGGCTGGTGTGGTTCTTGTCATATTGTTCTAAGCCATTATATATATATATATATATATATAGTTACAATAATTTAACTTTGTCATAATGATTTAAACATATATTTATACATACATATCACAGTGTACATATACCGAAATATATTACACCTGTACATGATATTATGGTGACATTAAATATAATATGTCATTAATATTATGAAACTACATGTATTATACTATGCATCTTTTTGTCAATGTGAGTCTGTTTTTATATGGAAACTCCAGTTTCCCAGGGTACCCCCCGAACAACTCCAAAAACCACACAGCCTTATAATACATTAGGGAGAAGCTGCAGTTTCCCACCCCCTCCATGGGCAGAGGGTTTATGCTACAGATTAGCTGCTTGAATCAGAGGCAGGGAATATTCCCACTGAAATCAATGGGAGTGTTTTTAGCATATGTTCCCAGGGATCTCAGACCCTGGCCCCCGAAGCATTCACCGAGCCAGCCTGGAGCTGACTGCTAGTAAGTATACAATGAGCGACGAGGTGTGTTTGGCTGAACGCATCTCCCGCATTTGAAATAGCTGGGTGTTGGGGAAAAGGCAAATGCTTTTAGCAGCTAATCCGTGGAAATCAAGGGAAGCACTTTCCACTTTCCAGTGGTCCGCTATCTGTAGCGTTCACCAAGCCAGCACTGGAGCTTTGGCTTAAAACATCTCCTACATGGCAAGTAGCTGGGCGTTGGGTAAAGAAGCAACTGCATCTATGGGCATTTTGCAGAAGAACCTCTCAGCTATCGTATGCATTAAAGCACATATAAAGACTGGAGTATCTCTTCAAGACGTAAATAGTTAATTAGGATTGAAAAAGTAACGCCAGGCCTTTTTAACAAGAATATGTATTTCTGTTTTTTAACCTTTTTTAAAAAATCTATGTGTTTTTCTAGCTCTAGACAATAAATGTGGTTCCCATCATCATGTCTGATAAATGATTTGCATGAATACACTTGGGAACAGTACTTTTTTCTGTATTACAGTGAACCACTTGATTTGGACAATGCTTGTCTGCTCCTTTTCTTTCTGATTAAGCGGCTATTGTATGTTGTATCTTTTATCTACAGGTGGATGACATTATGATGGAGAAAGCATCTGAAAAATTTCCTTTTAATACACCAAAGACAAAGGAAGGCTACTTTTATCGTCAAATGTTTGAAAAATACTACCCAGGACGTGCTGGTTGGTTGACCCATTACTGGATGCCACGATGGATCAATGCCACGGACCCGTCTGCCCGCACATTAAAGCATTACAAGTCTGACACAACTGCATAGGAGTCTTGAGACATAAATGATTTATTCCTTTTTAAACATTTAATGAAATTCTTGTGTGGCCGCAGTTTTGGTCAATAAAACATTTTACATTTCCAGTCGAATTCTCAGGGCTTGGTTTATTCAGTAGAAATCTGTTGCTGTGAGAATCCTATTCAGTATGTAAGCTTTCACACTTTAACCGTTGGCATATAAAACGTTTATATATTCAGGCACCGGCAACAGACCACATGATTGACAGCCTCTTCTATTAGACACAATTTGCAGCTACGACAATGTGATACATGTCAGAATTTACACGTCTCCTTCTGCATGGTTGTTAGTTTGTTACACAAAGTTCTAGATTAAGTAAATCTAAAGTTTGAAACTCTTACAGCTGAATATTAAAGGGACAATTATTCTGAATGTCTAATATATATACCAGGTAAATATTATATTTACCAGTATATGTTACGGTATATAAGGACTGGTAAATAAGAGGCCAGTGGGGTTTTCTAAACAAACAATATTAACAAGAAATTGTGTCATAATGAAGAACCCTTTCTGGTACTTATATAAAAAAAGAGTTCCTATAAAAAACGCAATGGATTGTGTCTATATCCCTTCCATTTTCTGATATTGGCACTTAAGGCTTTGTGTGCAAGGTGAGCCTATAACTGTCCCAGTTCTGCTATAGAATTATGTGCCTAGCAAGCACAGCCTCCAAAGTATCCTTATCCTTTTTACGATCTCCCACACTGTGGCCCTTGATCTTCAACTGCACAAGGGGCGCTGTTGAACATTTGGCCAGTGTGCCCGATGCCCAGTTTGCTTCTTGTGTTTAGAGCTCAGCACATTGGTACGCTAGTAACGCTGTCCAATGGATAAGCAGGACATAGCAATTAATGATAGCTCATAGGAGGGTCATTACCAGCTGTGGTGACATCATGCATGTGGTGCGCATGGGGCAAACATTAACATGCCCTCCTATATGTTGTATGGCCATACCTAGGAACCGTACATCCATGTTTTTCCTCTTTTTTTTCTTGGCCACGGGGAATGACAAACTGCCATGCTACTACACTGCCCTGGGGTGATCATGTTCAATGTCACATTAACAACTTTCCTACTCTCAAGGGTGGCGATGGTAGAGAATGAATGTTTGCACATATGACTTCCAGCTGTATCTCATAACTGCCTCCCAAACAAAAATAACTTAAAAACTATAAGGAAAATCTTTTCCTCGACTTGCAGAGGAAATGCACCACACTTTCTATTGACCGTTTGCACATATTACTAACCTTTCTGCCATATAAATCCTTATGATATATATATATATATACTAAGAACTCATATCCAACCAGCGCCGGATTAACCAGGCCGGCCCCCGGACCAGTGAAATCTGCAAGAGATGCAAGGGGGTGCGGGAGAGTGAATGGGTGAATGAATGAATGAAGTGAGTGTTTAGGGGCAGAAGTGGGACAGGCAAGCGGTCTAGTGGGGCAGAGGTGGCACAGGCAAGTTGCTAAAGGGGCATAGTTGTCACAGGCAGGCTGCTAAGGGGGCAGAGGAGGCACAGGCAGGCTGTTTCTGGGGTAGAGGTTGCACAGATAGGCTGCTAAAGGGGAAGGGTGGCACAGGCAAGCTGCTTCAGGGGGAGCTGTAGCACAGGCAGGCTGTTTTAGAGGCAGAGGCCTACCATGCCAATGTCTGGCTTAGTGTATAGTGATAGGGGTTATGCTGCACTACTGTCAATGTCTGGCTCAGTGTATAGTGATGGGAGTTACGCTGTACCACCATCAATGTCTGGCTCACTATACAGTAATAGGAGCTATGCTGTACCATATGCGTTCCGTAAATGTTGTTTATTTAAACTTATTTAATTTACTTATAAGTTTTTTTTTTCAAAATCCTAGTTTTTTTGCAGTTGACATACAGTTTACAAATTTGTGAAATAAATATTCTTGCCAGCATTCATTTTTTTGTGTTTGGATGCTACATGTCATTGTCTTATTATTATTCACTATTTCAGTCTTCCAAAGTCCAAATTTCATAGTAAAATATTTCTTGAATTTGCATAGAATCAATCAATTAACAGAGTTCATTACTGAGCATTGTGTAATTTACCGTTACAAAAGCATATGTGATATGGAACATTTTTATATTATTTTCATTTCTATATGGTATTGTCACATACCTTCAGCTACAATATAATAGAGACTGTTACAAGAGAGCAAAAAAAGAAAGTTTAACCTCCACAACTTTTAGCAGCTAGCGTTCACAATAAGGGAAGGAATATTTATGGGGATCAAGCAAATCACGAATCTGAGAACAGGAAGTTAAGATCACTGCTCCCACATGTGGGCTTCTGATTTAAGTAAATTGCTTATCTTAATCAGTAAATACCATGGGATACTTTTATTAGGTATAGTGAACTGTAAAATGTACCATTTGTGAAAGTGACAGAACCTCTTTAAAGCATCCAGAGGTATGAAAGAGACGAGATAGATTAATGTATCTAGGACTGAAATAAAAGCCCTTACAAAACTACTAGAACAAAGTGACAAGGTAACAAAACCATCTGACAAGGACAGCAGTTGGGCTTTAATGACTACTACTTATCTTACACTTATCTTAATTTAATGACAAATTGTACTATATAAGCTCAGTTAATGATACTACTGACGAATTTAAACATGAGCCTGATCAGATGCTTGATGTAGTGTTCGCTGGTTGATTGTTAAATAAAAGCATTATGGAACAGAGCACTTGCTTAGTCTTAAATCGGGATGCCTAGTTTATAGAATTTTTAATAATAATTATAAATGAGAGATGGTAATACATTTTCTTAATGATCATGTAAGTATACATATAAATACTGTATATACTATATATTACACTACTGTTCAAAGGTTTGAGGTCACTTAGAAATTTCCTTGTTTTTGAATGAAACGCAGACTTTGTCCATTACAATAACATAAAATGGATCAGAAATACAGCTCAGACGGTGTTCATGTTGTAAATTATAGCTGGAAACAGATTATTCTTAATGGAATATCTATAGGTGTACAGAGGCCCTTTATCCCTCACATCACTCTTAGGTTCCAATGGCATGCTGAATTCACTAATCTGTGTTTATGTTAGGCTAGCCAATCATTGGAGAACCCTAGAAATGTCTTTGTTTTCCATGAAAACTTTTGAATCATAGTAGATATATTCATAGAAGAATCACACATGATAAATTCTGAGACTTAAAAAAAAGAATTGGCCACATGTCATTATTATTCTTTATTATTTATTATATTCATTATTCTTAAGCTTGCGAGCAGGACCCTCTCTACCTAATGTATCGATTTATCTTAGTCAATTCTCATCTTGTCATACCCCTTGAATATATGTATTATATTAAGCGCTGCGTAAATTGTTGACACTATATAAATAAAATAATAACAATTATTATTCATTATAGTCTACCACTGTTCCTTTGATAACACTTAATATTTATTCTAAATAAATGATAGTTACTGGAACTTCTGAACTTTCTAATTTTTCTAAAAAAGAAACCCTAAGGTACTCTTGACCAGACTGCACAGCTTTAAAAAAGAGGGGTTAAAACCATCACTTAAAAAATGACAAACTAATAGATCACAAAAAACATTTTTTAGTACATTGCATGGACGTTTTTATCACAGGGCTTAAGACTTGGTGCTCTTCTGAACCTCCTTCTTCTTCCAGTTTTCTGCACGTGCTATAAAACACAATAAAACAGTTTAAAAAGCAGCTGATCAGGAAAGGCAAGGTAGTTGCATGATAGGATACACAATCGTCTTATCAGAATAATGCTCAATTTGTACATATTGGGGTTGAAACTGTTCCTCAGATATATTCTGAGATCTAAATAGATTTAAATAGAGATGCTTGCATAGATAGCACCGGAAAGAATAAAAAATATTGGACTCAGTACAATGACCCACCTAACACCTAAACTGCATGTTAAAACCACACTCACAAGTAAGCAATTCAAACCCAGGCCTCTGATCCGAAAAGAAATATTGCTAAATGCATGTACACATTTAGCAAACGAATCACATATTCATAGTCCATGATGCGCATCTCCACATCAACATCACTTTACAGCTAATGAGATCATAGGAAAAATATTAATTGATGTAAGAGTAAGTCAGAAACTCAATACAGTCAATGCGATACAGTTTAAATACTTTTATGTTTTATCTGATGCTGTTTGGCCCTTTGTATAATAAAATATATATATATATATATCAAGTGAGTTATGATTTTGAAATGTTATCTGAAGAAAGAGTACTTCTGAAGGATGTGACCCGGGACTGTTGAGTATTATATTTGTTCTTTCCCCACTAGGACTTTTTAACATCTGTTATATCGCTCTGGGTATACAATATTTAAATATTAAATATGTATTTAGAGGTTTACATTATATGGCATTTCATTTTATTTTCTATTAAAACCATGACATTAAAACCAAAGGCTACTGTCTCAAAGAAGAAATTGTCAACATATACATACATTTCTTCAGTGTCTGTGTAGTTTAAATACAATGTTGTCATGTGCTACCGTGGGCAGTCACGCTGTAAGATTGTGATGATATGTGTGGTCAGTGTGTAGTATCAGCACAACTTTACAATTAAAATAGAAGTGAAAATGTGCCAGTGGCTGATGCTTAGTGGCACTGACAGATTTAAGTAAGATTTAAACAGCAAAAAACTAGTCAAAAACTATTAAAATAACAGATCACTTAAAATAATCAAATCTATTATTGTTGACCCTGCTTGGAAAAGAAAAAGATATTATAAAGAAAAAGTTATTAGTGGCAATACTTCCCCCCCAGTTCTGCGCTGTAGGCAGCTGCCTATCTCCTGTATGGTAGGGATGGGGTGGAAATGGGTCCGAATGGCTGAAGCAAATGTCTACTTTATTTCTCCTAAAAAGCTTGCTGCGCCGGTAACCTGGCATTACACTTTTTCATTTTGACTTATAGTAAGTTTCCCTACAGTAATAATAATGGCAAATAAAGAGAGTAAATCATGTATGACCACATCAAATCATTTTACTCTCTCTGCCAACCGGTTGGTGAGTACCCCCAAAATAATTCTCTGTTACAGTATGACAAATGCTACCAGTGAATAGTTCTGGATTCTGGTAACAGGGTGAGTCAGCCGAATTATCATCCAAAATGTCCTTAATGAGTCAAGATGTAGGTGGTTTATAGCATAGAGTAAATATAAAAACCATAAAGCCTTTTTACAAGTAAACAGAGAATATATTAATAACAAACATATTTATTAACATTAACTTACGTGTTGTTTATATTACTTCTTATGTTGCAGTCTACAACATTAGAGCAGAAACTGACTTAAAGGGACAATTTACTGTCCCTACCATCCTCACTAGAGAATAATGCATATTCAAGTACTCTGAGAAACTTCAGCCCTGCAGTTGCCTTCTCATCCATAGTCTGATGATTCTTGCCACTGATTGGCTGCTAGAAGCAGTATGTCTATGATGGCTAGAGTGTCCCTTTAAGAGATGAGAATGTCTGAAACACGACACAGCAGGGTTTATTATATTGGTAATAAAACATTTTTTTACATTTGTATGGAAACAGTTGGAATAGCTGTAGCCTACCAACTATGTCTAAATTCCGGAAAAAAAAAAAATTGATATCCAGGACACATGTCAAGTATATGTATCTTTTCCAAAAGAATTATAAACATACTACAAATGCAAAAAAAGAAAAGAAAAACATTTCGTAAAAAAATGTATTTCTTTATTACAGTAACACATTTGTTATTAAAAACATAGTTATAGCATTGCTGAATTAAATACTCTACTTTATAATTCAGAAGTTGTATCAAGATTTAGAATCTGTACGCAGATTTCTTTCTAATTGATTTTTTTGTTTTTCGAACCAGGAATGCATTAATTTGTATGGAGATTGAATACAAGTTCGGAAATTCAGAGATTCGGAAATCTTTAAAATAGCTTATAATAAACTACTGGGGCTAGGAAGGTACATGACATGCATAAGAAACATTAACTTCCAAATAAAGCAACTAGTCCTTATCAACAAAAAAGAAAGATATGGGTTATTGACCTGATGGCTAGTAGTGCATGTTATATGTAAAAAAGTGACGGGATTGGATCATTTCACGCAGCATCTCTGGAAGCAACATAAGTAAATTTTATTTATTATAGTAACACTTTTTCCTTAAACTCCTGATCTGTATAGAACCACAATATGGAATGATTTATATGTTAGAAACCGCACAAAATGTAAGGAAGGATCAAAAATACTGGTGAATATTTTACGCATTAGTCCGGAATAGGTATTTCTTCTTAATTAATATTTGCTTCTAGGCTGGTGCACACAACCTAGGACAAGGAAGGGACAAGATTTACTCGATGCATGCTTCAGTCCATCAAGTAATTCAATCCAGAATAGGTCTTTTTCATATTTTTTCCAGAAGGGGGTAGGGAGGGAGAGGGTAGATAGTGAGAAAGGGATAGATGGGTTCATGGTGGGGGGGCCTTAACAGATTCTCGCACCGGGGCCCTGAGGTTTCTAGTTACACCCCTGCTGCATGCCCTTACCTGCTACCAGTTGCAATACGTGTTTGTGAGTTCATGCGACTGCCCGTGACTTATATATTTTGTTTCAGGCAAGAGCATGCAAATGTGAAGCTCACACAATTTGCTATAACTAAATTGTGAAAGAGAATATTTGGGAGTTGAAACTAAGTTTGTGACCCACAAACAAGAACGAGATTAATTAGTTTGCAATGTGTTTGAATCGCCTTCGGGGGAGTATATGCAAGTTGTGTGTGATTTCTTTTTGTAAGTTCTAATGCAAGTAGGCTTTAGTGGGTTTTTAGTGAATAGACCACTTTCTCTTCTATGTAGGGAGATACAGTAAATGCAGGTAGAACCTAATGAATGATGACTAGAATGAGGTCAGCTTTCTACTCAGTTTAACTTGAACTCTACAGAACTTCACAGTCATACTGCTTTGTTCAAATGAAAAGCTCTTATGGATAGTGATGTTAGACAGGGCTAAAAGGACAGCGTTGTAATGCCAAATAATAAGATCCCTCCTGTCATAGACTCTTTTATGGATGTAAAGTGTCTGATGCAGGCACAGAACATCCAGGGTTGCTAGCTGTCCTCGTAGCTGGGACTCTGTCCTGGACAGTTGTTGGCCAAGTCATACACTTGGTCCTGTCCTGGCAAAATCTCGTAATGTGTTATTACCAGCTTTATATTAGTTATTTATATGTGTTCTATTTGTGTTATCTTGGCCTACTAGGCAAACAACCAGACTCTTCATCACACTGCCTTGTAGTACAAACAGAATGAAGGTGTATGGAGCAAAGGACTTAATTGCACAATTAGGCTTGCATTAGCATTTTTTGGCATGGGACTTTATCTATATATGGTGATAAAGAGCGAAGAAAGAAGGCAATCTACTCCATAAACAGGTCTCAATAGTCCTCATTGTTGCCTGGAACAATTAATTGGTATGTGACACAGAATCGAGCACTGATAGGTTGTTGCCATAGAAATTGAAAAATGCTTCTTAAAATTTCTGTGTTTTTATGTGATCATACCATCAGAGGAAGAAAAAATATAACCTCTGATCAGCCAGGAATTATTCATTTAGCGTACTAGAAAGTGCAATTAATGTTTTGTCTAGGATACCTGTCACAACAACAGCTTGAGGCTGTTCCTTTGACTTGTCAAGATTCTGAATAAATAATACTTATAGGCAAAATGTTCAGCTGCGTACACCCTGTTACCAAAAGTGAATAACAACCTTTTTATAAATATTTTTGGCTACACAGTACTAGAAATAGATGACCGCTATTCCCAATAAGTGTGTCAACCTACCACCAAGTATAAATTAACCACAACATTCATTTCCCATATGCTTTCATGACCTTATAGCCACCACGACCATCTACCAGAGGAGTTGAAGTGTTATATCACGGAGATTAGTAAATCAGGTTAAAAAAATTTATATTTTTATATATTTCATTTAATTATATGTTTCTTCAATGTCTGTACTGCCCAATAAATAATAGGGAGAGAATAGAATGAAATTGATTTGTTTCAAAGCATTTAAGTTACTGATACAAAGTGTCCTCTAGCACATTATGCTGCTTCCACTTAGAATTAAAATCACCAACCGTTTGCAAAAATGATGATAACAATTCAGCATGGAAATGACCATTACCGAATTTTGGTTTCACTCTTTAATTAATGAGACCTAAGTGAGTCTCATTATCCCTTCTCCTTAGTAGACTGTGAACAAATTGGTCATTTTAAAGACTGATTACTCAGTTTAAACGAGGAGCAGAAAGCACAACTGAGTTTTTCTCTAAACAATTATTTTATTTTATATTATTTTCTATTTTTTTAACATAGCAAAATATACATTTAATGCAAAACATAGTTCATAAAACATGGTCCCCTTTTTTTAATAAAACAGTGTCCCTTTAGTCCCTATGTCTCAGAACAGGTGCAGGGTGCTGTATTGTATGCAGGCCTGGACTGGCCACGTGGCAAAGTGGGCAAATGCCTGGTGAGCAGGTGCCAGATGACTTAGGCTACTTACCTTAACTTTATGGCTGCGGGCTGGATATATGTGGCTGTGACCACATCAGCCTTGTTTTCCAGGACAGATATAATGTTTACATATTGCTGACCAGCCCTGCAGTGTGGATGATGCATAACTGACTAATTGCTTCCCTTCTATGAGTCTATACATCCCCCATACTGCAGCACTTTACCTGTCCTGGTCATCAATATGAAAAACCAATATGTTTTCTGGAAATCATGGCTGATGTGGTCACCGTAGCCGCATGCTCTGCAAGTTAAAGAACGTAGCCATAACGTACGTAATGTATGTTATAAGAGATTGTATAAGAGATTTGTGTTGCAAGGATTGACAGCGACTGGCGTTGAAAATTTGACTAAATTCTCAGCAAGTCTTGCCTTCACAGTATGAGTCCCTTCTGTTATGTCAGTGCTTTTTCAATTTATCACATTTATTTAGCATATTACACCCAGTTTTCGATATTTTTTTGTACAGCAGGTTATGTGTTATCTACTTATGAAACAGTCCCAAACATAAATTTGGGTCAGACATAAATTTGGGTCATGAACGAGACGTTTTTGTCTCTGGTAACGTTTACAGCTACATTGGTTACTACTCCTTATTTAAGAGGGAGCTAATTGTCTGTATCTTTTAGTGGTTTCATTATTACATACGGTATTCAGCCCTGTGTTTATGTGGCGGTCACTGTGAATGAGTCCACTGGTAATACATTGTATTCGGTATTCATGTTTCCAGTGACCCAGTTTATATGCACACGACACGGCTCATTTGCATAGTTAGTTGGGGGGGTTTTTATATGCACTGGAGTGAACATGAAGAGGGGTGTATAATTCTAATATAAAGAGTTAGAGAATTAGCATCTCGTCTTAAAACTATTTTTGGAGCTGCCCTTGGCCTGACCTAAGGCAGAACCCTTAGCCAACTTCTGAGTGTTGCGTGCCAGGATATGATTGAATGTAACCAGTGGCGTATCCAGGCCTAGGCCGGCTAGGTGGCAGTTCCCCTGCAACAAAACTGGGGGCTTGATAGCCTAAGCACCCTGATCTCCCACTGCACGTGGGGCCGAATTACATTATGGATGCTGTGCCTGCAAATCACAGCCCCCCTATGCTGAATTTAAAGCTGCTGCACACCTTTGAGACGCAGTGTGTGGGATACAATGTTGTGTCTTAAATAACTTTTTTTTTTAATTTATTACATTTTTACCTTAAAAAATACAGGCAAAAGAGTTCAAAAGGAATATAAACAAAATAATGTATAAAAAACTGTTGGTTACCATCATACCTTCTACATTCATTACATACCTGCTATCCTACTAATTTTTTGAAGGCCAAAATGTCTGTGCATTCAGGATTCCGACTACATAGGGGTGGCTGGGGGCGCTGTCCTGGGCAGCACCCAAGATAAATACACCACTTAATGACTAAAACCGAAGAGTTTCACCAGGAGTGTCTGGGTGAAGCTCTGCTTAGCATTGGTCTCTCTGCTCTTTCTCTGGAGCGGGGGAGTAGCATTAAGCCACGTTCACTCCTAGCCCATTTTCCCTCCCAAGTGCCAACAGTAACTAGCCACACCTATTGCATAGCTACCCATGCCCATCATGCGACTTCCGTCGGAAGTGGGAGCACTTAGTAAGCCTGCCCCTAGAAGTTCCCAGGTATAGATATGACATGTGTGCCCCATGGGAACAGTATGCTATGGAGGCTGCGGAAATAGTGTAGATGGGCCATGGAGGAGATCAGAGATCTCCTTTCTAAGTGGCCCATTTAGCTGTGGTGTTCCAGGTAATCTGATCACCCAGTAAGGTGATCTGCCCCTGTTGTGGTGGCAGAAGGGCTAATCCCCTGGATCTGATGCATTATGCTGTATTTGGAGGCTGGGTTGTTTCAATCACTAAATATTTTAAAAAGTATGAATTGGTCAAATAAACCTTTACTGAATCACCTGTATTTGTTCAGGGATATGACCTATTTATAAAAGCACCACCCGGCAGGCTTATGTATGGTGTCCATGCATTTTATGGAGGACTCGGTTCTGTACTCAGCTCTGTACCATGTGACTCAAAGAGTATGCCCCCTTCCTTTTTCCAAGTGTTTGTTACCTCATTTTATTATGTGCATTGTGTCATTGATTGGAACTCCAAAGAGTGAAAAATCAATGCATGCTGTCTAGTTAATAATGCCACAAAATGATACCTAACAATAAAAGTTAGACCCGTGTTAAATGGATACTCCAGCCATCATTTGCACCTTTACATTGTGCCCCCTTGGAAATGCATGGTGCCATTCTGCAGAGTCCCTTTATGCATTTGTCCATTTGCCTGCCCCCTAGCGATCTTCCGTGCAGGAGTTGTGTTTATGATACGTTATAAATACAGAACTATACTGTGATATATATATAACAATTTATAGTAGTAATCTTGCAATATTTGTTAACAAATATCACCTACCACGTTGAAGTAGGAACATATTTAAAATGTGTTCTTGTTGGGTAATGGCAAAAGAAGGACAAGGTAGTAGCGTCTACATTTTACACTAAATTCCCCTGAGTTATTCCATCAAGCACAGCCTCTTAGACTCATTAGTCCCTTAGCGGTGGGCAACCAAAAACAGAGGGCAACCCAAAATCCCAAAGGGTTAATTCAAACAATTTTATACAGTTATACAGTTGCAACAGGGAATGTACAGTATTTGCCCCCTATAATAACTCTTATTGGGTCCATGTAAGAGTGCTAGTAACGTGTTTCTGATCATGTGACATAAATGCTAGAGGGTCTTTTCTGGAATGCTAGTATGTTACATGAATGGTCCAATGAGATTGGAAATATTCAAATATTTTTCACATACAATGAAATCTGTATCCTAACTGATATTTTAAAAGGGTAAAAAAACAAGAACATAAAAAACATCAAATAACTAATGTTTAGAAGCATAAGGTCTCTTTCTCCAACATTTTCTAGAATACTTAGCCTGTCAACAATTATGTATATCACTTTGTCAATCCTCTGCTTAAATACGTGTTAAATACGTAGAAGCTGGAAATTCATCTTAACTGTGGCCACAGACATTTACTCAAAACCAATACATAACAGTCTTAGGACAGCCAGTAGTCTGTGTTGGTCAAGTTATTATCTTACGGGAAAATCCACCCGGGTCACAGAGTATGGGTGCATACATGACACATGTATGAATATCAATTTCTTTTCTTCTGCATTAATACCCTGGGGGAAACTCATTCGGACTGTTACCCTGGGTCCTTAGTCAAGTTAGACTCTTTTGTATGGGCAGCACAGAGCTGTTGTATTGGGGTGTGCGACATTACCCTGAATTCACTGTAAGACTGGGACTAATCTTAGCTGAATATTGTGCATTCCATGGAGAGAGAATAGAAAACAACAATGCTTTAAAAACTTCTGTGTCAAAGAAGGTATTTCTCTAATGGAGCATAATATCCTTTAGTTGATGCTAATTAACTTATCAGGAAGGATGCTTAGTACCTTTTTCATATAATAATGTGTTTTTGCCCACTAAAAAGCGAATACAAGGAAATCAGAACTTAGAGTTTTGCGGTAAAAGCTTTCAGGGAAGAATATTTTAGCTGTTGCATCATCTTTAATTACCAAAAAAAAAAGAAGAAAGATTAAAATATTTTAGGTGATCAGAAATCATTTATATTCTGTTATAAAGAATCTAAATGTTCCACTTTTCACACTGATCTTGGGTTTTAAACATCTGTATAATATATAATGTATATTCATGTTATGAAGCTGAAAAAATCCTCTATTCCTTATTTAAGTGAATGGTAAATGGTAAATCCATGTTCTAACATTACTTTGATCAACTTTGCTATATTGAACAGTTCTTGGTAGCAAACAAATTTAAAATATTTAACATTAACTGAGTCCTTTTCACTCGAGTAATCTGAATATGTGATAATGGATAGTTAATGGTAAGTGGTTCAATGTTTCTAACATGCTTTTAAAAAAAACAAACCCTTTTGTTTCCTTCATAGTAAATAGAGTTTAAAGCTGAAACCAGCCATGATTTTGTTGAATCTTCCCAAAGTATGCTACCTTGAGCTCTCCTTCTTCTGTAGTGTCTTTGTGAATGGCCAGGTATAGTAACACATAGTGGTGGGGCTAGCCACATTAATATACCTGACATGCCCCACTCCCCGCCCACCGATGTCACCGGGAACGCCCACTGATGTCAGAAGGACTGCCCCGCCATCATCAGCAGGACCGCCCGCTGACATCTGCGTGACTTCCTGGCCGCATCCCACAAGGGGGTGCTCTGGGTAGCTGGAGCCCTAAAGTTCCTACTTCCTAGGTTTGGACATTAATAGCCCCAGTGGGGACGAACTGGGAGAGATTAGGGAAAAACTGGATAGGAGTAGGCAGAATGTGAGAGGAGGAACAGGAAGAGCCAAAAACCACACACCTGCTTAGAGAAAGAAAAAACTGGCCAGGCCGACCTTCATCTGCAGATTCCAGGTCAAACCTGGAAAATTGTATCACCATTCCCAGCCAGTAGCTAAGCCATTCTAATTATAATATCAATCACATGGTTACCACAATACATTATATACTGTGTTGTCAATCATTAATGTGCAACTAATAATATTATAAGAGGAGTGGGGTTATAGGGATCTCTTTACTAACCAGAGTATATGTCTGAATTATTTTTCTTTAATTTTCTTTTCTCTTTTTGCTCTTCTGCTTTTTCTTAAGGGCAAGTGCTTGCATAGTCTAAACTCCACTTCTGAAGAAGGTGATTTTGATGCAGAAAAATCACTTTTTCATTCATATATTTATCCTGGATGTCAATACTATATTATATTTATTGTTTTATTTAAGTATAATACTAAAACTGCATATTATACAGTATTAATCTAACTCCAGTCTCTTAGCCCAGAACTCTTCATAGTGCTATCACCAACACCACTGTCCATGATAAGGCTTGTGTCCTAGGTCCTAGGTTGGAAGAAACTTGGTGTGTTCCCTTGATTCCTTGTTTCCTGGTGGTGGCTTCCTGACAAAACGGTCTACTTCTTGTGCTCACATGCTCCCAACATGTTCTGCTCTAGCGGTTTGGTTTAGGTTTGAACCCAGATGCAACTGGCTTGTGCCAGATCATGGATGGGATCGTAGTCAAGCTCTTTGACAATAAGTCATATCCCAATGTGCTTAGTTACTATGACAGCTGAAGTGTGTGATGGAACAGGCAAAAAGCAATTTGCTCCATGTGAGGAACAGGCTTCCTTGCATTTTGATTATAGAGCTTCCCCCAGCTCTCTAACCCATCACATAGAAAATAATACAAATAGCATTTAGAAAGCAAAAATGATGAATGTCAGAACATGTTTGTTGCGGTGGATCAACATTCCTACAAATCCATAAAGCAGTAGCTGCACTTCTGTAGCTGCTTTAACTGCTTTGTGACCTAACGAAAGTAGAAACCATCTTCTAAATAGTCATCGCAAAATGTTAACTTGAGATGATTTTCAACTTTTAATATCTTACAGTATTCTCTGTTTCTGGCCCAAGAAACCACATGCTCTCACGAAATACATTGAAAGAAGCTGAGTTGCTAAACTTAATGGAAAATGGCCAACACAATGGGCTGTGAACCTAAAAGTAAAATGTTTAATTAATGGCTTATAACCCAACAAGTTATATTACAAACTTAACAAAATAAAATAGAATAGGAATCCAAATTAACTTAGCACAACTAGGATGAAGTGAATGTTGTAGGTAACTTTCTTTAGTAGAATTTACATATAATGGTCCTAGTTGAGTCACTCTCATTGTCTCACAATTTAGCATCATATGATTATTTTTAAACCGTGCTATTAGTATGTACAGTTTGTGATGTGACTCTTGGGTATCAAGTATATCACCGTCCTCGTCACCATAATCATGCCTTATCATTAGTGGCAGCTTTAAAGCGTTTTTATACTCAGATCTGTTTAGGAACAGCAAAAATTGATGTGTTTTTTTTTTTATTCTGCTTAGACTTTAGCAAATTACGTCACATTGAGCAAATTACATCCAGTCATGGACATCAGCGTGTCGCCTCCAGTGGAAATGTCATATTGAACTGTCACAGGAAAAAAAAAAAAAAGCTAGTAGGATTCACAAAAGAAACAGGGAAACCTCCGAATACTCCAATAGAATATTGATAAGTAACACTGCTGGGAAAACTACGTCATATAGTTTCCCTGCTTCATATGTTAAATAGACTGTGTGCAGTAATTAGATTTAGGGACACGAAGCTGCCCTGGACCTGCCCATCTCCACTTATATATAGTGGAAAGCTCTCCAGAGTGTATTCAGAAAGGTACTGTACTGCGATACACAGACGCTGAGTGTAACGTACAGAAGTCGAAGAACAGCTGCCTTTCCCACTGAAGTATAGTAAGTGTGCCGTGCATGGGATTCTGTGTTTTTTCTTGCAATAAAAGTAAAATATATAGGACGCTGTTGAAAAATCTTTAAGGTACAGATGCTATGATTGTTAAACTTGTTTATACAGTTATCCTTGTCTATGTGAACTTCTATTGTGTTTTTATTCATTTTCTAGGTATTTTGTTGGAAGGGACTGACTTCTTTTTCTCCTTTTTTCTTTTTTTTTTTTTGTTCCGTTCGCAGATAAAGACTTTATGATATCTGGGCTGCTGGAAAGGTATCTCTGTCCTGATCCCCATCAGCTGTAAGTTCTGTTCTTGCACTTGGTCTCAGAAACAGTGAACGGTTATTTGCAGTGCGAAGCTATATCTGAGAAGACAGGGTACCATGAAAATCCTTGTAGCTTTTGCTGTAATTCTCCTGATTTCGGCGCAAGTGTTTGCAGCAGAAATAGGACTTAATGAAGACATTGACTGGCCCTACAGTGACCAAATACAGGTGAGATTTTTTTTATACAATATTTATACAACCCATATACAATTATGTTAAAAGACTAGGAAAAAACTTTTATTATATTGATTTCTGCATTCTTTGTTCTTCTATTCTGTTTTTTTCCAAGACAGCAAAATCTCCTATTGTAATGCGCTTGTGTTTTAAAAGCAAAGGCACAGCTGTTGCTGGCACAGACAAAGCAGCACAAGCTCACATATTATTCTTTCCGGCTATAAAATGGAACATCATTACCCTCCAGGTTTTTGGATAGGGTCGTATCGATCTTAACCGTGTGCGTTGTGCTATCCTAAAACAGCTAAATTATCTTTTTTTTGCATAAATAACTGAATTTTTTCTTTGTACATGAAAACAAATATATTAACCTGCAGATGCAGAGCGATTGTACTTTGAAACATCTCATATTGTTCTGTTTAACAAAAGAAAATATCATATTTAAATTCTCACTTTACATTTTTACATAATCTCATACAAAGAGAGACTAAGTACATTTGGATGAAAACACTAATTAACAAGACCCTTTAGTCATTGTATAAATTATGAATTAATACATCATGGATCAGCTATGTGAGTTATTTTCTTATATATATATATATATATATACATATATATATATATATATATTTATATATATATATATATATAAATACTGTGGAATAAGATGGTGCTTTATCAATAATTGATAATATTAATATTATTATTATTAATAATGATAATATATCATTCTATAAGTAAAAATAGACATTAATGTATAGCAAAGGATGACTTGAAAATGTGAGTCTAGAGAGGAATAAGGAACTGTTTTTCAGTCCTGTTAACAGTTTTGACAGCAATATATCTTAAGAAGGAATTTTGCAGTAAGTGATCACTCAGACAAGGAACTTCAACCTGCTCTATTTGTTAAGTGCATTTGCAGGGTGAGCAATTACTCTAATCAGTTAAGCTGATAAGTCATCCATTTATTAATGAAGCATTAAGGATAAGTGAAAATTGCATGAATATGTTTACATTCGATCGGCTTATCTCACACTAGAATGACAGAGAGATTTTACTATTAGTACATAGATTTTCTGAAGAAATAAACCAGCAAATACAATTTTTTTCCCCCAAGCTCCACAACTTCAATCATTACAAGAGATTACAAGTATAGAAATGAGTATTCTTTTTCATATTTAGGTATTATTTTAATAAACAAAAGTGTATGTTAATTGTTTTTCGGAATCATTTATGATTATATCGGTGCCTTTTGTTGGGGCATGAAAGAAAATCATGTAACGTTACCTAAGAGTTTGGGACCTCAGAGGTCTCCTCTTCATGCCATCTAAAGAACAGACCTCTGATGTTCTGAAAGCTTGTGTAACTTTACATCTTTTTCTGTTTTATCAAATAAGATGTATCAACCTTTAAAGAGTCCATTTTCACTTGGGCTAAAATGTCCATAGCCATTTTTCTTTTAGTATAATATTATTATTTTGATGCATTGGTACATAATGTTCAATATAGAATCAGACGGTGTCATACATACTGCTTTGCGGTATAAACCCATGCATGACTTAATTGCCCAATAATTTTATTTGTATTATATTTTAAGAATGCTGAATACTTAAAAATATAAAATATTTGCACATTGCTGGACCAAAATGATAATTTATTATAATTAGTGTCCAATTCAGTAATGAGTACATTCACCTCAACCCAAGTGGCTTAATAAATCTAAAGTGATATTGTGGTCTGGCTTCACACACACACATGTTTGTGCAGAAGCGGTGCATAAAATAAAATAAAAATAAAATAAAATCCCACCAACGGTACTTTTCCTTAACTTTCGACATTTTGTATGACAATAACATGAAATCATTTAAGCAACACTAGGTGAAATATTAAAACATTGGAAATAACTTATTTATTAAAAATAACCTAGGTATTTATAAAATAACCATTTTTTTAGTAATTCATACAATGGCAGGTTTATATCACCTGTTTATAAATTGTACTTTGTGGAAGCACTCAGCACTGTACCCCAATGTAACATTACCTGTAAAATGCAGTTGATACTTAGAATTCATATTCCAGATCAAACCTTTGGAGCAAAGAATAATAATGCATGTCATACAGATATACGGCTCATACAATTGTCGAGGAGATATGAACAGGGCTTCGGGTGCAGCACTGGAAAAGCCTGGCTGTGTCCATAAATGAAATGCTATTCATCTAAGGGTCTTGCAAGATTCTGAGTAAATGCCTCATTATGGTTCATGACCCATGAGTCTATAATATATGATCTGTAGGTCAACATCAAGTACTGGAGCAAGAAGCAATGTGTTTTTATTCAGCTATTGCAATGGTTGATACTAGGCTCAACAGGTTTGGTTGACTTTTAAAAGAAACTTTACGTGACTAGAAGAAGACCTATATGAGTTAAGTATCAGAAATACATTGGTAGTGTGTATGTTTCTTCTTGATTGATGGAAGTGAGGTTTGAAAATTTTCTTTTATTAATTCCTACCCATAAATCATGCCTAAAAATTACTGCGTATTAGGATCTGGTTGAGGACCAAGCCTTCAATACAGCCTACTATAGAGCCAAATATTAATCTTTAAAATAAGGTATATTTTTATTCTGATATTAACCTATTTCACCATGACTTCTTTAGAAGAAGCCATTACAAAGTAAATGTTCACTTAATGTACATTTGGATTTGCTATTCATTCATGTGTCATTAAAAGTCTTAGTTCAGTACTAAAATTCCTAGAAACAGTGCTATTTTACACTCTTAAGTTTTGTTTTTCCAATATCTGTATGTTAAATAATTATAACTTTTATTATAAATATGATATTTTATTTTGTAGAAAACATTATTCTTTATGTCTCATTCGGAACAAAGCATTTATTAAGAGATTACGTGCTATATTCTAGTAAGCATGACTTATGTATGAATTGCTTTACACGCTTCTGAAATGTAATTCCCAGCACAATATTCTAAAACGTCCGATATAAAGATATCTAATGATGCAGTATATATATATATAACAAAAAAAATCCTAGGGTGTAGCTAATGGACCTGATCCTGCATTCATTTCATGATTACCATCTTTGTATTTTTTCTTAAAAAGCCATAATTTGCATTCATTGCTTGATTGATGGACCTGGACATAAAATATTTCCTCTATATGTGGCCTAACTCATCTGGGTTCATATACCCAGTTTATAACGCATACTATTTTAATTTTAACACAGCGTTTTTGAATATATGATCGGGCTGAATGGTCTATATGTATACAGCAGGCATACCATTTGCACAGCATTATGATCATCAAAGACATACAGAAAATGTATTCCTAACTTGCGGATTACGTTTTAAATATGTCACTTGTACGCTCATTTATAAATGGAGAATCATCTGTATAACCAAAACCTTTAACATTTCAACAACACGATTGCTTTATAGAAAGCTGTATGTTTCAATACATTATTTTTTAACATCATCACCTTATTGCAAATATGATTACCCAGACTAGATATAACACTATAATATTGCATTTAGCAAGGCTCTACCGATACATAACAATTAAAAATGGCCTCCTTTCTTGATGAATTATGCATGTGTTAATGAAGCCATATCACTCTGAAGAAGGTGTTATGTGTTAAGTGACATTTCACATTGAACACAAGAGACATTCAGCATCAGAAGCTAAACACTACAGACATGTCCACTGGACATATTTTAACTACTTTAAATAATCAATAAGGTTCAATTATGTCCATCCATCTAAAATGCGTTGGTTTATTTCCAAGGAAAATGTTCCTGCTGGAGAGTGAAATACTGTCTTGTACTCACAAAGTCACCTTGGGGGGAGCTCTCCAATTATCTTAAGTGTACTTCAATTCAAACATTGTCATTGACATAACTATTTATCAGTGCTCAAATACAGCAGGCTGAGTTATTGATAAATTGACTTGACAAGCTACGGGTAATTTCGACACTAAGTCACTTAAGGCTCCTAATATGTATGTAGATTTAACTCAAATCATTAATTTATTTTTTTAAACATTTTAACTGTTTCTATATACAATTTGTATATCCTGCATGCAGGTATATATATATATATATATATAAAATATATATAATATATACATATGTATATATATTATATATATTCTTATTTATATAACAATATAGTAAACCTGTCTCTTTAATTTGCATGTAATAGCATTACATTAATTACTATCCATTTGTTTCACCTGCTATGTTTAGTTTGTATGCATGAAGGAATTACTAAGAATATATATATATATTATATAACAATATAGTAAACCTGTCTCTTTAATTTGCATGTAATAGCATTACATTAATTACTATCCATTTGTTTCACCTGCTATGTTTAGTTTGTATGCATGAAGGAATTATTACCTTCTGGACTCATTTCATTTCTGGATTTAATTTTAATCAATGTTACTCTGAGTCAGTGAAGTGTGCTTTTTGAGCATCGGGATTCCTTCCCGGCAAAGAACAAACATTTCTCCATTGTACAGAACATTTTCATAGTCAGAGGCTGTAAAAGAAATGTGATGCAGTATTTGTTCCCCCAGTTACACACAGTTTGTACACATTATATGACTAGAAACAGTAATGGCGGTTTCAGAAGTATTTCACAAATGGACTACATTAAAGAGGACGCTGATTACCGACTACTTCCTATGGGATATCTAAAAGGGTCCTTTCCTTTAATGGGTCTTTAAATCATATCATATATAACCTAGAAAGGACTGTATAGATTTTGCACATGCACCCATCTGTAAAAAGTATTAAAAACATGATTTAAGTGCAAAATAATATCTTAACAAACATATTTCTAGAAATAGAATGAACGTATAATTTGAATAAACTGACAAAAACAGCACACACTAGTCAAAGATTGGAAATGCAATATATATAAATAATATAATAATTATAATATATATATTTTTGCTCCCTATAATATATATATAAATATATATATAAATATATATTATATATATATAGGGACAGCAAAAAATGATTTAGAAAAGGAGGAACAAATTTAGAAGAATCCAAATGTGGCCTTTGATAGATTTCTAGACTTCTCAGTAGTAAAGTCGCCAATGGTGATTCGTTATCTGAATAGAGGTAGTTCTTTTAACTTCTCGAGTACTAAAGGGGGTTAATAGTGGTTGCTTCATTTAAAATATTTACATATCTTAAATGGCAACTAAAAGGTGAACTATTAAACCAGGTCAATACATCTTTTAAATAACACATTGAAGGTATTATACGTTTGATTAAAGAGTCCAAAAATCCATGAATTGTGTTTAAAGGATCAATAGTTAGTCATGTGTGATGTGCGGCCTTGTTTGTTTCGGCACATTTCTAGTCAGTAAATTGCTACATTTCCCAAGAGGAAAATTAGACGAGGGCAGGTGGCTATCGTGTTTAAATCATGAGCTGCCCAAATCCATCCCTGCCATACCCCATTTTGTTTTTTTTTCTGCACATCAATCATTCTACGTATAACATGAAGGACAACCTCAGCGGTGTTCATGAAACGCTTCCTTAACTAGTGATCTTGTTCAAACACACAGTGACAGAATCTCTATTAAGATGTCTGCAAAGGTCAGTCTAAGGAGGTTATGTAAGCCAGTTTCAGAAATGTTTACATTGTCTTAAAGTAATTAAACATATATTTATTTATGCTTATCATTTAATCACGTAATATTATCATTCAGAAATTAATTTAAGATGATTTGAATAAATGTGATGCTGATGAAGGACAAGTAAACTTTCATAACAAAATGGAGGGCTTATATTGGGAAGGCCTAAGTAAGGCATGCTTTACTGGATACTTGGTAGCTCAAATTTGTTCATGTTTGTACATTGAGAATGGTTGGTCTGTTTTTAACTGTTTAGAATACAGTACGGGGTCAGTTTCAGGTATATGTCATGCACTTTCTTGTAATGGAGTCAAGACTTTACTGTCCTGTGAAATTACAAGATAAAAATAGGTAGATGGAGGGGTAAGTGAGTTTATGATGAATTGACAGGAAAGTAAAATAACTTAGGTAAAAGTTGTTTTATCTGCAAGAGCAATCAATATAGATGAGGTAAGAACTGGGAGTGTAGGCTTATTTATAGGCCTGACCAAGAGCAGAGCCCCCAGCACCACCTCTGGATTAACCACGTCTTCCCCTCCCTGGGTGTCCTCTCAGTGCAGATCACTGCGACACGTCATTCCGTCTTAGAGGATGAAAGAAACGCCATCAATGTCTGTGCTGGCTAAGCGCAGAGCTCCATGGTCTAAATATACTGGTCCGTTGACCAATCAATCTGCTCCATGTAAAGACTGATAGGGCACGCCTCATCCTGGACCTGCTCCAAGGTCATTTGTTAATGATAACGGTGTAGAGTTGGCAATAACGGTGACATGATTATGATGTGGTCATGATAGACATAAAAGCAGCACCAACTTTCTCAAAGAATGATTTATATTAACACACACAACAAATAAACTCACACATTTGTACCGCTTCACCATTTTAGGAAGAACTACAGGGACCAGTGTTTGAAAGTCTCCTTCAGAGGATTGCAAGGAAACCAAGGCCTGATCAGTTCTATGGTCTAATGGGAAAACGGAACAATGGTAAGAATGTAAAAAAAATTGTATGCTGTTAGTTCTGTTATTCTTCATCAATGGCAAATTAATGAGCTGAGAAAAGAGGGCAGTAGAAGAAGAACTTGCAGTATATGTATTATCTGCTATCAGTAGTTAACATTCATGTAACTTATCCGGTTACATTGTGCTTGTTGCACCATTACATTCTCCACCACTATGTGGCAAAGAATGTGAACTTTTCGTACCCTATAGTAACTTAGTCCATTATATTCAAACCCTTTGTGTGTTGCTGTGCTGTTGATCTAGATATAGGAAAAACAACCAACTTAAATATGAATGTAAAAAAGCATTCAATGCTCCAAGATATTGGTTGTATTCCTCTTTGAATCAACCACAGAACCACGTGTAAGTATATTCACAATAGACACACTTTTCTATAAAGTTATAATAACCAGTTTTAGCATAAGCAAAATCATCATTCCCATCTTTTCTCCAAAGTTAAATATGTTCATTGTTTTTTGTTTTTTTTTACTTTTTTGGCCATATTGGGAATGTTTCTATTTAAATAATGCTTTTTGAGAAATGATGCACTACAGTTGTTTTTATCATTGCTTGTAATCATTTTCATTTAGGCATTTTGGTTATTGAGCACTAGTATCTGTGTTATAGGTGATCCATAATCTGTTTTCATTCATGCAAACACAACAGTTCAATATGTTATTGATGCAGTTAAAGGAGATTAAAATACATTTTTTTTCTCTTCCAGGATTTGGTCAAATATCCCGTAAAAGTAAGTGTACCCCTTATTTTGGCATTTCTATCATAATGGGACATTTCAATGATTAATCTAAAGGATTGCAGAACACTGTGTTCCAAATTTTATGAAATTTCCATAGAGGTTTGGGGTGTTAATATTTTTTCCTTCTCATGAATGAAAAAACTAATCTACCTTTCCTGATCATATTCATTTACGATTCTTTTCCAATAACATTGACTTCATCTCCTACTTCCTTTTGCTGATAAATGTTCCTGTGATTGGACTGCTGTGTTGCACTGATCTGAGATGAAATCCTTGGGGGTACAGATACCTGATCAAATGAAATAGGCATATTAATAGGGACACTTTTAATTAGCAACACTTGATTTTTTTTCTAATGTCCATTACCAATCAATAGAAGCAGCATGCATTTTACGTAGAAAGTAATCTTTAATAGGTAGTTTATTTTTCTTTTCTTTTTTTAGGATTTGGTCAAATATCTCGCAAACGTAAGTTGGAGAATATATACATTAATAACAAAGCAGAAGCGGTTAGCTGTGATACTTTTTAAGTGCAGGGAAAAATGCAATATAATTCTGGACGTTATATACTTTAAAAGCAGATCAACATGGAGACAAGATTAATACATTATTAATATCACTTATAACTCCAACAACTTAATCAAGTTGCTTAAGTGTCACACATCATCACCTGACTTTGAAGGTGTGTTGGTGCCATATAGGGTTGCTATATTTTCTGCAAGGCAAAAAAAATGGTTATGGAAGCTTATTTTTGCCATCGGCTGGCATATGGTTAACTTGATGGCCATACTCATACACAAGTGAGTTTATCAACAGGGTGTAAAATGGCATCTACATTGACCCTAGGATTAGGTTACCCTTTGATCTTTTCCCCACAAGAGCCTCTGTGTACTTTGCTGCCTACCATGCACTGGACACCAATGTAGGAGGTAAAGTGTGAAGTGAGTCAAAGGCAAGTCAGGGTTGAAAGACAGGAGGTCTACCAGAACCCTGATAGGCTAAATGTACAACTTCGATCAATTAGAATAACAGATTGCAACTTCAATGGAACGCTTATCAGTTACTGTAAAAATTGCGATAAATGTCCACTTCTGCGTAGAGATGTGGCATGGAGGTCCGTTGAAGTCAACCACTCCATGTGGCTCAGCAATCAGAGAGGAAGGAGATGGACGTTGCATTGTTAGGAAACTTTAATAAAATATCCCAGGGTACCTTTAATGTGAGTCAATATGGCCTGCACTTAGTCATAGACAATGTTAAAATATTTCATACAAAGTAAATGTAAAAAATGCATAACGCCATATTGGTCCAAGAGAAGATGGTGAAAAAACTGGTGATACCTGTTACGGGGTTAACACATAAAAATATGTAGACTAACATAAGCTTTCGAGAGCTCAGAAGTCTCTTTTATATATGTATATTCAATGAACCACACAAAACATTAACAGCCGCCTTTTGCTTTTGCATTCATTACACAAAACAAAATTCCTGAGGTTATTTTAAAACCATTGCTGAGAACCTCTGATCTGGAACAGCTATTTTATAACACGAATATTATAGCAGTCTTTATAAAAAGACTAAAATATATATGAAGCAGAAAACATCGCCACTTAAGGCGATATGTTTTTTCACAGGTTTGTTCCAGTAATGGATTTGTGCATCAAAGTTCATTGCTATGTGCTGCCTTTTAATGAACTTTTGGTTGGCACTTAATAGCTTCTTAATGTATATATTACTTGATATTGCTTCTAGGGTACAGGTTTTATACAGGTCACACAAATCTGCATTTATCCTCATCCTTATACAGGGTTGAGATAGGGCAGATCTCACGTCCCCTTATTACTTATGTGATGATCCCCCTCCTTTACTCCAGCAGAGCAGCCCCGTACAGGGCACAGGGGTTACAAAGTTGCTGGGTGACTTGTTATCTGTGCCCAGTAACCTGTTATAATTGGTTTATAAGATACTGTATATACATATAAATCCCTTTCTATTGTTTTATTGTGTCTGCTATGGAGCCGTAGGCATCCTTTAACAATACTTTAGTTATATTCTTTATTTATCAGTAGTTATGTATTATTAGTAAAAAGTGACCATGCCTAGGTGACCCTGGATTTTCTACCATCCTAGGCGAGCTACATTTGCAGCACCTCCATCATACATACACTTGCTTACTAACATAGGAAAAAGCCTCTAAGTAGGTGTTTTGCTTATATCATAACGCTGGCACTGCATGAAATTTAGACATACAAGCCCATACTTCCATACGTAACAGTAAGTCAGACATTTCCCGTATGTCGATACATGTTGACATTAGAAATTTGAGTGCAGAAAGAGTTTTTCTATCTCAGATGGTCTCAGGTAGAAGCTCGCATAACTCCAACTGAAAAAGTTGCACATTATGAATGCCTCAGGCTTCACAATAAAGCTGTTTTGGGTTTATTTACTAGGATTGAAAGCTAATCAATAAAATTAGACATAAATAATCTGTTCTGGTGATATATGAATCAATTAATGTCTAAGAACACCATCCATCAAATGTATATTTTTTCAGGGTATAAATCAGATTCCTTTTTTGGACTTATGGGCAAAAGATCTTTATACTCTGGTATGTATCCCTTTTGTGTATGACTGATAGGAATCACGCATATAATGTTAAATACAGTAATGATTTTGTAAAGATCATCAATTCTACACATCCATTAATTATTCAATAATGATTGTAATAGGTTATCTCCACCCCATTCACTTTAGTTCTATGTGATGCAATGTTTGAGCTGTTTGTTTCTGTATATGTTTAAACATTATTCTTCCCTTCTATATAGTTTAATCGGCAATATTCTCTAGTTAATTCCCCCGGAGATGTATTTTCTTTCTTTTTTCTTTTGTAAATTCTATGAAGGCACATTGATTACTGCAGGATGTTGATGATGGGTTGGTAAATAAGACATGGTTAAAATGTTGGTTGTTCAATGAAACAGAGTTGTTGAGCAACAATTAAATATGTTGACTTTTAAAGTAGTCCATTTACAAGAAGAATAATACATGAATCGCCAACATTCAAGTACATGAGGTATAACCATTATTGTACTTGGATTTAATGGGACTTGTAGAAAGTTTTTTTCTATAGGAAGGACCTTTTAGGGATGCTAGTCCCTATGCTCACACCTGCATACTATTCTTTAAGCATGTAAAATGCTGCCTTATTCATAATTGTCCCAGGAATGCTTAATTGTCACATGACATGAACGCAGGCACTGTTAAGTCATTAGCCATAATTGAAGAAAGAAAATAAAAGATCTTCTGAAAAGTAGCCATATTGTATTTATGTGATTAAACATTAACAAAGAAGGATACAAAGGCAAATTTACGACAAGAGCTAGGCACAGCCCTGTTCAGAAGAAATTACAATACATACCCCAAGCAGTCTACATTTGGGCTTTTAAAGGGGTACTCAAACGCAAAATAAATCCCATCAATTTTCCCAGTGGACTGGAATCAGTGCAGAGATACATCTATCATTGAATAGTAACCCTGTCATAGACTGCAATGGGAAAGAAATGGCAAAAAAAATCTAAAAATTAATTAATCTGTTAATCTGCCCCACATGTGATGACGTACTTAAAAACATTTCTATAAATATTTCCTTTTAACTCAATTCCTAGGGATTTGTAAAACTCTCTGATAAATTTTCATCATTAGAAAATGGATAAGGGAAGGTGAACATTACAAATCTAGATAAAATGTAGGTGTCAAATTATTCTTTGAGGAAGGCATTTATCACGGACGATCAATGTAAGATAGCAGAAGAAGTGCAATGTTGGCAGAAAAAAATTAAATGGCATAGATATCTGTCTTTTGGGATTTTTCCAGTCCAGATATACTGTATCATTTTTGAAAATGCATTTTAAAGAATATCATGGACCCCAGAAGCCAATTAAAAGTTGTCATGTAGAATATTTGTCTTTTCCTGTTGTTGTATGCTTTTCCATGACTATTTTTTGCATCCAATGTAGTCTTTTCACTCACTGCAGTGATCTTGAAATAAGTAAACCACGTCTTTGCACATCAGCTTCCTAATATTAGGTAATATAATAGCCAATGTTTGAACTTGATGCGCGCAGGAAGCACGCTCTATCCATGATGTCACTTCCTGGAAACTAACGAAAGTATACTGGCAGCGCAGCACACTGTGTTTACAATGAATAAATGCCTAAATGTATATTGTCATGGCAATTACTTTATTTCTGGTGGTTGTATTACAAATACATTTAAATAAGCGGTGCCTTAGAGTTAGCGTTAAATTGGGTTGCTTTGTGTAGCCATCCTTTACTCTACCATCACACCTAAACAAGACTTTAGTCAAACAAGGGCTAAGTTGCCTCTTCATATTAGATAGTTTATCAAGCTGATTTTGTTTTTCATTATTCCATACCATACTAATGCTGCTTTTGTGTCACATAGGAAATAAAATGTAATTTTTTTGTGTGATACTGCTTCTGGTAAAATGCAGAAAAAGTTCAAGATTCTGCAAAATGAGGGTAATTATTACAGAAACCGCCTTAAGCCAGGCTAATAATTCAAATAAATTCAAAATTTGCTAATTTCATTTTAAAGGCAACTGAGCCACTTTTATTTCTTGGCAAACCTTGTTATTGAGTCACATATTTGAGCAATTGTGTAAATCAACAGAAATGTGGACAGGATCAGGCCATATGTTAATGAATTAAGTATTCAATTATATTTTTATAGCAGTTGTTTCTGTTGAAGTTAATATTATAATTTGCAAAATAATTTGGCCCTCAGAATGCATAATTAGGTCTGTTAGTTGGACTTTTTCAGTTCACCGCGCTTATGTCCTTTGGACCTGAAGGCCTAGGGGGATATAAAGTCAGTTATATAATAAGACCAATGTCTGTATTCCTAGTTGAATAATCATATATCTATTGAAAAATAATATATTTAGTGCTGGCTGTGTGGAGCGACATAAATGGAAGCTGGGAGTGACAGGCTGGAAAAGGGAGCTCAGGCTCTCTTCTTGTCACAACTATCATGTTAACCCTCCAAGGTGCTTCCATGTCAACCCTACCACTTCAGGATCTTCCTATTTTTATAAAGAAAAGTTATTTATAATTTCTCATGGAGGCTATGATTAACAAAGCACATCTACCTTCCCCTGGGCTGTGTAGTTTTATAAAAACCTTCTTTGCCTGGAGCTACTCTGGAGCCTAAGCTCCAAATTGCTGCCCTAGGTATAGACCCTGTAGACACATTTGTAGACCCAAATGTAAAAGTATAGAGACTGAGTTAATTTTGCTTAAAACAACTGGTATCCTTCATAGGGAACAGCATGGGATGACGAGTGGCACTAAACGCAAAATGGAAAAAATGTTTAAAAACGAATTTAAAAAATCATCTAATTTTGAATACATATTAGATAAGGGACACATTATGACTGCGATCATGTTAGTTTTTTGTATTTCATTATATCTATCCATTGTGGGATGATCTCCCATATTAAGGTGTTTTCCTCTTTTGATTTTATTTTAATAAAATTTATTAAATTAACCATTTAATCCTTTTCCCAGGCCATGCTCCTGCCTTTCACTGTATAGCATTTTCATTATGATGAATGTGCGTTGGTCATTTATAATGCTTTCCCTTTAATAGTTCACCAGACACGCATGTCTATACTTTGTATGTTTTAATTGTTCTAATCATTCTCCCCTTCATTGTTGCTGTTCTACTGATTTATTTTTCATTACAAATATCCCCATGCTTTGATTTATTGTTTTGTTAGTGTGGGGAGTAATGATTAAGATTATTAGTACCTATTGTATCCAGCCGCTTTTCAGCTTTTTTGTTAAATCCTTCATTCATTCGTGATTTGGAGCTAAGCGCTCTTGGCTCGGTTCCCCTCCCTTTTGGGGGGGAGGGCAGTTCTTTTTTCCTGCTTTATTCTTAATTAAACTGCAAATACATTGAAAGAATGCATATAAAACCATATTTTACAATAACAAAAATTCTCATAAAGTCTTTTTACCCACCAAAAACTCATTTTTTTCTTCTCTCAATCAAGGTCATATAAAAATGTGAAATTATTAACACACAGTGCTTCAACAAAAAAAACTAAAATGTACTTATTGGAAATAATGTAAATACATGTAAAATGTGAAAATAAAAACGTTAACATGTGAAATGTGAGAATTTTTGTTTCCCATAAAACGTACAGTTCTTTTTGTGTGTCACTCCTATTATAAACAAAAAAACAAAATATTAGAAACGATGTAATTGATTTTCTTGATATATGAATTTAGAAATAGATAGTACTAGATACCTATAAAATCTGACATTTCAAATTGGCTTTTTAATGAACAATTAGCCTTTTAAACCTAAACTTGGATTAGCGAACACAATGTGCCATTGGAACACAGGAGCAACCTTTCTTGCCCACTTTCTATATCATATATATACATATATATATGTATATATATCTTATACACTACTTTTATCCTACAGAGGACTATTTTTAGTGCCATGTGACCACTAGTGGTTTGCCCTGCAGACCACAGTTTAGTACAACTGCTATACATTATCAATAATTACAATACAATGTATTGATACTATCTATCTATCTATCTATCTATCTCTTATACATGTCTGATGACACATTCCTGTATTTTTATGAGTTTGTAAATTTGTCAATTCTGTGTTTCCATTTATTGAAAATGTAAAAATTTATTTTTATAGGATCATCAGAAAGGAACACATTACAGAATTATGAAAGAAGACGCTAAAGAGAAATCCCCTTATGCTGTTTGTTAACTTCAGTCATTGACACAAAAAAAACAAAGTGTAATATATGATTCCCAGTGTAAAAGGAATACTTATTTATTTTAAGATTGATTGTTTAGCTTGTATATTCAATAAATTTATTATTTTTTAATAGTGTAGCAATGATACCTATTATCTAAATGTGCTGTGATCCTCCAGTTTTGATTCTTGAAGATCTACTTCAAGGTGCAAATTCAGCTAAGTGCTTCTGTGACGATGCTGAAAAGGCTCCTTTCGCCAATTATGAAATTATAATGTATTGTATCATTTCCATATCTACAGCAGTGAACAGCCAATGTCCGGTTCAGTGAGTTATGTTTCCTTGTTAGAAAAAAATCTTGTAACGTTGTCTTCAAAAATAAATTCGTATCATTGCAGCATGTTTTTTTTTTTCATATGTGAATCCAAAGTCTTCATTTCACAGTCTACATTTTTTTTCTGATAGTGGCACTTTGAATAAAAAAAAAACCTAAGATTTTGCAACATTTCTCTGTGTACGTGGTGTGTTCATTTTAAGGTGAAAAAGCGATTATATCTTTTCAAACGGGACTGGCTCGATTTTCTCAATGTTACGAACGCATGCAGTCGAAATACTGCAACAATTGATATCGCCTAATATGCAATGGAATAAACTTGTAAGGTAGAACCAGGGCCCAGATCAGGCACAACTTACTTTACTGACGATAGACTACATGGCAAGTATAGTGCAGAATCATTAAAGGCACATAAGAAGAAGAGATCACAAATAATAGAAATAGTGATATGAATAAGGTGTGACTAGAGTGTATAGTATGCCCAAGTGTAAGAACATCAGAAAATAAAGGAATAAACACAATATATAGCATTCCCCTTAGGTTTTGGGTTTTTTTTCAAAACAACACCAATAACTGTCTGTCATTAGAAAAAACAGTCAGTGGAAAAACTAAATGCATATGGGTGGCCTTTTGTTCATCATAGGTTTATTTAGAGATGAGTCGTGTTGTTCAACGATCCCTGCCTTTGTTCCACTCCTTAGCCCTTCTTGACGATGAATCAAACCACACAGCATCTTGGTCCTTATGATTTTCGGTATCCGAGTAGTAGTTTGTTTTGTAGCTGGTTCAATTCACCTTCACCATTAGTTGACTTGAGTAGATAGTTCCTATTTCCCAAGATCTTTAACAACATCACAAGAAACCAGTTTCTTCATTTGTTTTATATTCCAGCCTAGACTTTGCATAGATTTGAAAGCTTCTTGTTTTTCCAGTTTCATACACCTTTTGCCTTTTTTAGTTTTCTCTCCTTTACCAAATCAATTAATGTTTCGATTGTTCGCCCGAACATTAATTTAGCAGAACTTACACCGGTAACAGGCAGAGCAGACAGAATTATTATATATTTGTCATTTAATATTCTTCTTTAATATTTCTACAAATCTTTCCATAATGTTGAGTAATATTCAGAGACTCCATAAATGATTTTAATTCTAAAGATGTGAATCGTGGTCCATGATCATCACTAACCAGTTCATGCTAGGTTGACCACATTGGGCATGTTTTCCAGGACAAATTTTACATATTGATGACCAGCACAGGTAAGGTGCTGCAGTATGTGGGATGTATAGACTCATGGGAGGGAACCAGTTCATCAGTTATACATCCCCCATACTGCAAGGCAGCACTTTATCTGGAAAACATGAATGATGTGGTCACCCCAGTTCATGGGGTATATCAAGTTTACTCAGATCCTTAATAGTTCTTAAAAAGGTACAAGAATGTAATGAAATAACATCATATCACGTTGAATGTGCAGCTATCACTAAAATCTACATTACATTGTTTATTGGGCCCTTAAAAAAAATTAATCTTGTACCACAATACTCTTGGCCATTCCCATGGCTGTACATGATCATAGGGTTGGATTGGTTGGATATATGATTGCAGCCTGTGACAGGGAGAATCATGACCTTGGCAGCTTTTATGGTTTTCCTGGATGCATTTCACTTGCTGCACAAACCAGTAAGGGTAAGGTTAACTCTGCAAATCAACTTTGCATGCATCCCATCCTCGTTACTTGCCTCGTTAATAATATGACTTGTAAGGTAGAAACAGAGGCCAGATCAGGTATATTTATTGAAGTAATTGATCATATATTTGTCATATACACACTGCTGAGGATGGACATCCAAACATAAACCAGCTGTCATTAGGGTACATGGCCTCATGCAGGACTGAGACGCCATTAATAGGTTCTCCAGGCCTGTTGTTGTCACTCCCCTCCCTTTAATTGAGTGGTTGGTTTTATTTTTTGGTTGTTCTCCATAAGTGGTATTGTGATGATGTTCAATATTGTTGGGGGGGGGGTCAGTGTTATGTACTACGACAGGAGATGTTATTATGGCATATGACTTTATAATTTTTCCTTATATTAAAGCTGTTCACGTATATTTTCCCAACTATAAAGGTGTCTGTGTTTTATTGGGAATTGGGGGGTTCTTGGGGGGTCACCATGCCCATATAGCAACTATACGCTTGTCATGGGTATCTTGGTTAATTCAGTAGAGGAGAAGGGAACACCACCTGTTTCCGATGCGGTCTTGGGATGTGTGTAAGCAGACCAGTTTGTGCATTTACTATGTTCCCTAGGAACACTTGTAGGTTCTTAGATCTTTATAGCTCTAACTTGACCTCACATTAATTGCCCTATTGTAGAATTTCATCTCCCAGCCTCAGTCTTTATTAACTTTCAATTGTGTTCCAAACATCCCTGTGCAATAACAATAATCATACTGTGCATAACAATACTATAAAATGCACTCCAAAGGTGCTCATTCTTTTCTGTAGGAATGCACTGTACTCTAAGTGCTAAAGGTGGGTATCACTTTCAGAGACCACAATCTAGAATAGATTTGAATTTTTGTATCTATTCATTAATGTATTCCTTTCCTGTTTTTTTGTAATTATGAATGTGATATACATTTTTTAGGATATAAATATAAATAACATAGATCAGCTGTTCATTGCTCTAAATGTGAGTACATATTGTAGTTAGTGAAGTTCCTCAATGTTGTTTGCAAATGATAAAATATGCCACACAATGTCATGGCATTTAAAAATGCCATGACATTGGCGCTACATAGACTATAGGACATGGTGTTGGTGTGTGCTTTCTACTTATTTAACATACTTATCATTGTAATCCTGATATTGATTCACAATGGTGTCCCTCCCGAGGCAATCATTTTCCAAATCAAGAGGAAAGGATAATGATTATTCCTTGTGGCTTTGTTTATTTAACAATAATCAATGCACCCTAGGAAAATATTGGTTCTTTTGCCCATGAAGATAAATCAACTTGTGTGGTCAAAAAAGAGTTTAATTCTTGGTGGCGTGGATTCTTTTATGTGTACTACGGAACTGTGCTCCTCAACTTAAAAAGTGATTTTTTGTCCTTCCTTTCATTTAGGAAGTTGCTTAATAACAGATACAATATATGATCTTAAAATGTAAGATAGTTAAATAAGGCTGAAGCTACCATTTGAGGAGAACACAAATGAGGTTCACCCCATGATCCAAAGAATTTGGGGTTTTGGTAAATAAATAACAAGGAGAGTAGAAAAAGAACAAATTAAACTATTTATGAGAATATTAATTTAACTAAATTCAGTTTTTGTAGGTTGCAGTCAAATCCACAGCTGTTTTCTATTACCAATGACTCTATGAAATATAAATACAGTGGCTGGTAGCAATGGGTGATATCATGGTAACTGGGATAGGTGGCACCGATGCAATATAACTGGAAAGGCAATGTAAATTGTATGCAGATAACCAAGTTGCGCATGTAAAACACACGGTTATTACGCGATATGAGTCTGCTGTGTAAGATTTGGTCTTCTCATCGTAGCAGCTAATGTAATATTCCTGTTGACTGACCCCTCTATTGACAAGAGCAACATGCTTATATCTAAACGAAAGGGTCCTATTGATTGAAAAGAATTGTGTGAACTTGGTCAGTAGTTGGTAGTATAATTGGCATTGGGACAATTTTTTAAAGTGTTTTGCTAAAATTGCTCTAATAAATTAAATCTACTCTTTCCTAACTCGCTCATTCTCATTAAATAATTCCAGTCCAAAGACTTAATGATTCTGATTGTTCTTTTTTTTATATTAAGCAAGTTTTCCTGTAAAAGATAATTTCTTTTTCTGCTTAGCTGGCTGATGTAGCCAGGGAATATTTTTCTCACATGGATGAGTTTATGTCGGCAGCATTTTTCCCCTTCATTAAAAGCGGACACAATTTTCCTTTTTATTTGTCGTTTCTTGGGGTTAAATACTTAATGAATGATTTGTAAAGGTTGTCATACAAACCTAGCATTGAAAGGACCAAATCTTATAGAACTTCAAGATTTTTTTGTTTGATATCTATATCCCAAAACGCACATCTTTTCTTAACACTGTGTCATATTACATGTTTTCTTAACACTTATGTCGTATTACATGTTTTATGATGAGGTTATTCACTCATAGACGGTGACTAGTGGACCAGGACATCTTATAGATGTCTTTCCAGGCCAGGGCCGGATTAACCAAGGAGCACATGTAGCAATGTGTTCCACTGTTGTAATAACCTGCGAAGCCTGTTAGTCCTGGATCAATTTAAGGGATGGTCAGACACTAGCAGTGAGGGGCCAGCTCTACAGAAGGTGTATTTAGGGCCGTCCCGACAATAAAGCCGTCTGGGGCCCTTTTTTATTTTTAAAGCAGAGAGAAGGCGACCAGTGGTTTTCGCTTA
This sequence comes from Spea multiplicata, assembly GCA_009364415.1. Lineage (NCBI taxonomy): Eukaryota > Metazoa > Chordata > Amphibia > Anura > Pelobatidae > Spea > Spea multiplicata. The sequence goes on from VKOC01016102.1 coordinate 48,201, forward strand.
CCAAGTTGTCAGTACCCGCTCGGCGCCACTCTCTCCTCTGCGGTGTCTCCCAGTTCAGTCTCAGTGCCGGCTTGTAATGCTGAGGCCGGAAGATGACGTCATTTCCGGCGCTCAGCATTACAAGCCGGCACCGAGACCGAACAGGGAGACTCGCCGCAGGACTGCTGAAAGGTAAGTACAAGGGGGGTAGATAATAGGGAGGAGAGTAAGGGTAGATAATAGGGAGGGAGAGGGAATGGTAGATAATGGGGGGCGGGCAGGGGACAGAGGGAGAGGAAGGGTAGATAATGGGGGGGCAGCATTTTAAACTTCGCCCCAGGCGGCATTTTGTCTTGGGCCGGCCCTGGGTGTATTAGTTGATTAATCTAGAACAGAGCCATTTCTTCTTTCCCAGCACATAGATCGAAAGGGTTTAAGGCATAGAGTGTGCTTTGATTGGATATTCAGACTCATTCTTCCCTCGCTTCCTTGCTCTCCTTTTCCTTTCCCTCCATGTTACATGGGCTTGCGTGTCCAGTCACAGGAAGGGCAGGAACTTGTAACCTACTGGTGAGAAGACTGTAGATGATGAGCATCAAGAAGTGCTGATAGAAAATCTAGGTCAGTTAGGTGCCTACCTTTTCCACCTCTGTGTTGTGTGGTATATGTAATGTTGTTCTTATACCTTAGGTTTTCGTCAATTGTCCTGATATGAAAGGGGGCAGTCTTCACCAGAAAATATGTGTCCCTTGCCAATAGTCCTGTCCAATATCACATAGGTGGAACATGATGTGATTCCAAAAATTTGAACAAAGTGTGACATGAAAGAATGTAGAGGAATCTGTAATAAACAGGTTTTTTTGCCTTAGCAAGAACATTCGGAAGCGGAAGTGGAAGCAAAAACTGAAGTAGTCTGCAGAGAAGTTGGGAAAACATTTAGAGAGTGTGAGAGAGTAAATGAGAGTGTGAAGGTTAATAAGAGTGAATGAGGGCAACAAATTTCGTTCCTGAATTAAAAATGCCCCCCTCCCCATTTTTGTCCGAACCGAATGGGCTCGAAAAACAAATGGGCCAAAAACAAAACGATAGAATCGTTTTTGACCCATTTGTACATGTCTATAATGTATTGAAAGTCATCCTTCCATTACCATATGATGTGCCACAAAATATTTTTGAGCTCTGGTCTTGGAAAATGGTTATTATATATATAATACAAATCCTTATTTTTTGTTGCTTTAACATGTCATAATAAAAGCTTTTGACCTTTGAATTCTTCAGAAAGCTCATTTTAAAATAGATCATAGTTTTCCAGTTCGAGGGCCATAGACCCTGAAGGGTCAACACATCATGAAAACATTAGACCACACTGATATAGCCGATTATGTGGGTAGAAACATAAACAGATGGATTGATACATTCTATAATGTATAGAAACATCATCGGTACCGACAACTAAAAGGACTATTAAGGACACAATGAAGATCTAACAACTGTATACTGATTTTAACATTATATGTATTATAGTTCCAGACATAGAATTTAACTGGTGATAAGAGGCATTAGGCCCACTTAGTCTGACCATTTTTCTAACCTTAGTTAATCCTTGGTCTTAAATTCAGGATAGCCATATCACATGCAAGTTTACTTTACTGGAGGGCTGTTCCACTTATCTACTACCCTCTCATTAAAGTACAAATGTATTTTGCTTAGATGAAAAATGTAACTATGTCACTAACTTTGGTAAGCTTAAATGGCACTGTACAAACTATAGGTGTTTAGTTTAGTAATTATGGCACTGTTGTGACAACCCACCAGCCAGAGTATTATTATCTAACACTGTAGGGTCTTAGGAAGCCTCTCGCAGAGAACACACAAGTTGTAATTGCAGAAATAAAAGCAATTTATACAAAGTGGGGATGAAACAATTGAAAAATGATCTAGTTGTTCTCTATTCTTTAGACTTCTCATCCAAATTTGTCAGATTGCCTCCACTAAATGCAATGATGATTAATATTGTTCTAGCACAATGGGTCATTAATTATGGGTACTGAGTAAGTGTCAGGTATGGACATTGTAATTACCTTCTTAAACAAATAATTATTTTCTTTTGGAAGCTGCAAGATAATGACAGTTTTAAAAGGCCAAAAGCCAAGTAATTTGTTCATGACTAAGTATCCATTTAAACATCTATCTCGAGCATACAAAAGATTGTAATATTTGTTATTTCTTCTGCGGAATGCATTAGATCACCTTGACCTTATTCTGTTTGTGAACACACACATTTGTGAACAGACTTCCAGTTCCTTTGGTATCTGTGCCAAACTTGTCTTAGCTTTCACTATAATTTTTAAATATCATTTTATTTATCCCTGCGTAAATAACATTTAGTGTGACACTATGCAGAATGCAAAATATATTTTTATATATATATATATAATTATATAATATATATACATTTTCCACTTAAAGCTGCTGCGTCACATACATGCCATTTAAGTGTTTGATTATTGCCTGTTGAGGGCTTCAATACAACTATCAAAAGTCATTGTTCTTGCAAGTGGCATATAAGGACTAAAGTTTACTCTGATTGGTAATGGACTAACAATGGATAAAAATTATCAGTAGTTAAAAATCTATAGAAAGTGCCGGTAACTACTCTTGATTCCCTGCTAGATCAAAATATAAATGCAGAGAATTAAGAATAATTTTTAACCTACTTGTAGGACAACAAAAAAAAGTTTCCCCATTTTTAAAAACAGCGAATCAGAAGATAGAAATATTTCTTTTATTAATATATATGCATTAATACAATAGCTAATATCATTAAGTGGACAGTCATTAAAATAATTAACATATATTGCTTTTCAAAAACCATAGATAAATAAATAGTAAATGTTTAGTTTAAATGTATTAACGTCTCCTCTTGAGATTCAAATCTGCGTCACTTTCTTCAGACTCTGGAAAAGAATTATAGTTTCATGAATAAATTATTGATTTAAAACATATATGCGCTCTTAAAAGGTAAATATAGATATACCGATTTTACAAGCTTAAACACACAGAGACAGAAAGGCAGACAGGGTTCTACAGCATTAGAGCAGGAGTCTCCAGTACAAGGGCAACACTGTATATTTTACGCACTTTCGTGGGTCAAACAACAAGATCAGTTTTCTAAGTGAATGAATGAATACATTGTGTTTGGATCAAATTAATAACATGCGCAAATCCTGCATTGCAAGAATCGTTCAAATGCGAAACAACATGGAAACAAGCAAACTTTTGGGTAAAGATCAAAAGAAACCACAAGGAAACATATAGATCAGCTGAATACCAGAGTGGACTGCAGGTACAGATCAAATGAGAAAGCGTATGGTGTTGGAGTGACTGTGAGTGTGTATTTATGTTCAAGTGTATGGTATTGGAGTGGTTGTGTGTGTATGTGTAAATTGTTAGATCTTGTGTGTGTGTAGAGCTGCCCCTGACCATCATAACCACCTAGATCATAAGTCATGTCCCCCAACCACCATATTCATACCTCCCATCACCATCATCATATTCTTCCCCACCAATTAACTTTCTCCAATGTCTACACACTGATTAAATAATACATTGTATAGGGTATCTTATAGGAGGAACCTGCCAGTGTTGGCCCATTGTAAAGAAGTGAGAGTGGTGAATCCTCAACTCTCCTGCCATAGAATAAAGCCATATATGTAAACCCATAAATAATGTTCCAACTTTCTATTCTTAATTAATATGGCTTTTCTGAGCAGATTAGAAGATACATAGATATAATAGAACACAATAATTTGAAACAAAAAACTTTAGAACTTTACAAACCCTGACATATATGAAGAATGTTTTACAATTTAGACCTTTGTTAAAAAAGATTGTTTAAAAAATAACGTGTAAACCTGAAAATCACAATATACTGTGAGAGCCTGGAAAATGGGAATAGCCAATACAAAATAAATAGTCACACAATGATAATTAGTGTTATTATATTGTGAAACCATAAAAAACTGCAGATTTGTTCATTTTAATTACTTGTTCAAAACTGGTCTTCCCACAGAATGATGTACTACCAAATTCATCTAAAATTACACCATTCTATAAGAATTTTTGTGCTTCTGTTCCAGGTCTCCGGTTTGAGAATGTATTTAAGGATTCTGTAACTGCATATCATGTCTCTTACTATGCAATAATTTTCTTTCTTGTCCATGTCAAGGGCATACAGATTAGATGAGGAAAGGAAATTGCTAAGCAAACCTTTAAAACCCTATCTTCCACGATCATGAATGAGCCATTAAAGCCAAAAAAATAAAAAAAAAGTCCATCAGGGATGCATCCCAGAAGACAGGGCAATTTCTCGTCTCGTTAATGCTCTCTTCTTTCTTGGTTAAAGCATATTCTGTACAATTGATACTTAGACCAAAGCCTTATCAAAATGTGAAATCCATTCCCTAAAAGTAGTTCCAATGTAGCCATTTTTTTTCTGATGTAGAAAAACATTCATGAACTTAAAAGAGTAAAAAATGATTCCTCTGTTGGACAGACAATGAGGCTTACACAGATCGTAACAGGGCACCTGTCATTGTAACGAGGCATCGAAAAATGTTTTGTTTTGGGGTTTTTTTTAGCGTAATTTAAACAATGCCAAAACATAGTCATATTAAATTAGGAAGCTACTCTGAAAATAATAACATGTTTACAAACTGTGTAAAAGTAATTAGTTCCAACCAGAGGCTAATTAACTAATGAATTAAAAAGGCGGAGGGGAAAAAAAAATACATTAAATATGAAGAACTTGTTACCTATCCAAAATTCCATGCCTTGAAGTTATTCTCCCCGAGATGTATATTGGAATCGCAACAATGTTATTGCGTTAAATGTAGCTGTATTTAGATAACGTGGAAACTCAGTATTTATGTTGCCTTGTGTTTGTTGTGGAAGAACATAATTGAAAGGTCAAACAAGCTAAAAAAATCGAAACACATTTTGAATAGCGCACGTAAGCGTCTTATTATGTAAAAGACACGTGGTTGTTAGTCATACCTGTTCATGGAAATACTGAAACAATTTTTGGACGTTATTGCCCTATGATTATAATTATAGAAGGTAAACGTGCATTAAACACCCTGGATACAAACTCTACTGTTACAAACAGTCTCTTCTTTATGGGCTACAGGTTAGAGCTAAAACGATGTAAGATTTGACTCTGTTCAACTTATTGTAAAATGTTGTTTAAATGAATTAAAAGCCAAGGAACATGGTTCGGAAAAGATTAGATGCATTATGATTATACCCTGAATTATCCAGTCACTATGTTTGGGCTACAACCTGCAACTGGTAGTAGCGAGCCGTCTGCCAAGGTGAAAGCTGCCTTTTAAAAGAGATTAAGAACTTAAAGTAAGTTTGACTTTTAATAACTAGTCCACGTGGATAATTTCACCATATATAAAATTCCACCGAGCAGGTAATAGCTGATCTACTCTCCTCTCTCACCTGCTTGATGTTTGTTAATTCATGGCAGCATAATCCTTTATGAGGTCTATGGCAGGGCCTATTCCGGTGGCTCTAGCATATAACCTAGGTTGGTTTCTGGTTAGGATTTCCACCTGTACTGAAATTTACAAGACAGTCCCTAAATTAGGGAGTCTGTCTTGCGCCATGTGTTGCTGTGATAAGGACAGTTCTGACGTCCTTCTTTTTAGTTGCATCTGGTCTATCCTTTACACAATGATCCGGGCCGTCAGATCCATCAGGCATGGCCGTCTTTCAAGCGGGGCAAAAGCAGGTGCTCATTTTGCAGGTTCAGGCGTGAGGCTGGTCAACTAGAAGGCTGCATGGGCATTGACGCAGCGCAGTGCTTCCTGTGCCTGCAAGCTCTAGGGTTAGCAGTCCCCCTCTTCAAAATATTATTGTATGAATAATTACAGGAACATTGATAATAATTTATTTGTTGCTTGCTTAAAGTTAATATGACTAAAGCAGTGTTCAAAACTTTTTATACACACCACGGAAATCACACTCGGCCATGCGTATAACACTCAGCCACACACTACTACTTTTTCATAACTGTATTTTAATGCAAAATAGAAAGGTGGTTGCATTTCTCCTAGAAAGATGACAGAAAAGGTTTAGGTAAAAATTTGATGCGCTAATCTCAACTGCCTTGAATTTTGGTGGCAGCCCTACGTGTGGTTCATTTCCTTATGTATTCCACATTTAATGAAAACTATTACATTCAATGCACATTGATATCAGTGTCGTAAGTCAGCAATAGCTTTTTGGGTCTATTATCAGCCACATTTTATGTGAAATCATAGGGACTGGTCACATAAACTTTTACAAAACATCATAAATGTTGTGATTAATGTATGCAGCATTACAGGAGCCTATAATACACATATACTTTATTATACAGATAGCGACTAAATAACACATGTTATATACCAGTGCTTATTATATGCAAGGCTTTACAGTAGATAAACACAGAAGTTCTAGTGTGTAAGATATTAGTTTTTTAATTTAGAAAAAATAACTGTGAGGCTAATAGGACTTTAAACTTATTCTCTGTAAATTTAATTTTCTAATAAAATATTAATATGATTATCAAGGGTCATTATTTGAAATTGGCAGCCACCAAACAACTAATATTGAGAGATGTGACCATCTCTTAGGGAAATGAACGGGTGCTTAGAGGCGTCTGATGCCATACAGATGGCATTGATCCGCAGACGCATCGGGTTGGCTGATCAATAATACTCAATTGAGAGTGGTAATTTCAATTCTTCAAAAGAGACAGAATGTATGTCTGCCTTTAATTAGCCCCGGTATATACCTAAATGGTAACTACTGAATTATATAGGTTTTTCTTTTTACATTAATTACACACGCATTTTGTTAAATGCTTCTTTCACCCTTTGAGACCTCGTGATAAATATCTCTGCTGGCATAGTTGCAGTTATATAGTCACAAATTAATTGGTATATTAAACATTGAACTACATCTTTGTGTTCTAATATAAATACTTAATCAGTTAAATAGATGCTCTGTGTTTTATCTGCCTGTCCTTACTATATCAATTTATGATTTTTGTATTTTGTGCAACATTAGTTTGTATAGTGTCTTAATATTCCACAGCAATGTACAACAGGACATAGAAAGAAGTATATTGCTATACCTGGGAAGTCCGGTGGGATTGACCCGGAGTCTCTGGGTAAAGTCCTGCTTCTCTGGGTTTCTTCTTTCTCTAGGAAGGGGAGCGGTGTTTGGCAATACCCACTTCCCACCCATTTTACCCCAATCTCTGTCCACTTCCCTGCCACTGAAGGTTGTTTCTCTTTTGCCCTGACCCCGCACGCAAGTAGCCTTGCCCCTCTTGGAAGTCATTCCCCAGAATTGGGTGAGCTGGGAAGCTCCCAGGTGTATGCATCACATAACAATGTGGTCCTTTTGAGCTGTGCTGGGGTCTGTTCACAGGGATCCTTCAGAAGGCTTACTCTAATATTTACATTTCGCACTTTCAAGATTATAAAATTCTACACTAATAGACAAAATTTACCAGCGACTGCAGCAAATTACATATTTGGTGGCCACAATGACTCACTGGCCATCCGTGTCTCAAATATTCAAATAGTGTTTATTTATAAATAGCAACCTAAAAGTGGTCTTATCCCCATAGCAACTAATGCAATAGCCCAAATACTATGAACATTCCTATTCCTATTTTTAGTATCAATCCCAAAATGGTTTATTAGATTATAAAAGAAATAATGGAGTTGACTATAATAACAGTCCCTCTTCCTGTTTTTCTTTCCTGATGCTCCTCATTTATAGAAGCTCAGCATGTTTGGTAGGTACAAATGTATCACACTTTTCTACAACCATAAACAATAATGAGTTACAACAGGTTGTAGGTTTGTTTGCGGAGGGCCCTATTCACCAAATTGTCATGTTAAATACTACTTTTGTTATGTCCTGTCTACCCATTGTACAGTGCTGCGGAATATGATGGCGCTATATATAACAATTAATAATAATAATTATCATAATATGTGTTTTCTTGTCCTAATTGTCTTACTCAATTCAATAAATAACTGTAACATGTCAAAAAGTCATAAAAGCTTTAGTAAAGCCATTTTAATACTGTGTGGTATGCATTAGACCTTACATATAAAGTGTGTGGTTTACATTAGACCTTACATATAAAGAGCGCAGATCTACTAATGATCAGGCAGCCTTTTGCCAGGCAAAGGGTGGCTACGAATCAAAGAAGCTTACTTTGCTACCTCTGAGCGACAGTGATTATATTATCAAGATGGTCCTCCAATTATCAATGAAGACGATAATAATAGGCTCCACACTGTGCAAGAATATCATATATCGCATTCATCAACCATCAGCGTATACTTGAAGAATGGAACATGAGAAAAAAACAGGGATTTTCTCTAGCTGAGTATTTGAAGCGTGATTAGGTAACATAATTCACCGTATAAAATGATTTTCAAATTAAGGAGAAGCAGGACAGGGAGATGATTTATAGTGGCATAATTACAAAAGAAAGTAATAGTTAGAGTACATATTAGGCAGTGTGGAGCGCAATAGTTTAGTTGCCGTCTGACTCATAGTCGAACACATAAAGAAAAATAATTGAGCCTATAGGGGGTGCCTTAAAAGAGAGTGCGAGCTCTAATGACCTCTGAGGAACCTTTGGGACTCATCTTTAACCTTGTGTCAAGCAAAGGGGATTTTTCAAGCTGAGCAATAATACAATGTAATTTCAGATTGATAGCCCACGAGAGGTTTTCCATTTTGTTGAAAGTAATGCCATAAAAGCGGAACATATAAGCATGTTGTATCCATGAAACTATGAACATTTGAGCAGCATTTTTATATGTAAAAGATCAGACCATTCGTATGGTTTTGTGCCTTCATATAGTGCGGCCGCTGGCTGGATAGACGCAGCCACGTGTTACATTTTTATGCTCACATAGTGTGCAGCCGGGTATATCCATAACGCTGGAGTGCCAGACCAAGACAGTATGGGGAGATGCCGGCCCACCAGGCATTTGCCTGATTTGCCAGATGGCCAGTCCGGACTAGGCTATATGCATGTAGCATGACTAGCACACATTACACGGTAAACACGGCAAGGTAAAACCAGGAGTGAAGTGGGTAGGATGTATCCCAGCTCTCCCTCATGTATCTTCTACGTCATGCCATATTGTATTTGGTTGTCTCTCTCCATGTCTCCTGTCTCTCCACTATTCACTCTCCCTTGTTACTGTTCAGCTTCCTAGTGGCCATCTTACACCACCATGCCTTCTTTCTCCCATCCTGCTCACTTCACAGCCCTCCTCACCAGCCGCCCTTCGACCTGTGCCCTTATCTCCATTTATATTGTCTGCTTCTCCAAACTCCACCACCTACCTTAGTGTTTCGCCATCATTATAATCTGTCCTATCTCATACAGACTGTGTCCTTTCAAACAGAAAGTGAATGGAGTCATTTTTAATATGCTGAATGTGAACCTGTCCTAGCTTTTTATGCATCCCGTCTCAATATATTTTACCTTGGCACCAAAAGAAAATCAATGTACAAAAATGATTACACCAGCTCATGTGCAAGTATCATTTGGCCCATAAATAGAAGTTGGCTAACTGTACCTTTTGAATTTTCTTTTCATTACATTAAAGAACTGCATTATTTGAATGATCAGTTGGATTTTAAGAATGCATACCAATGACGACTTACCAGGACTCAGTGATCTTTTACCCATCAATCCAATAAAGGATTCAATTTTATGTCCTGCAATGGAAACCAATGGTCAAATTTGGTAAAGCCAAAACATAGGCAGAATGTATGCTCATCATTTATTTTTATAGATGGACTTCTTATTCAGATGGATGGGGTTTCCAATGAGTCAAGCTCATCTCATGCAGGGCTTGTTGAGCGACACCTGGAATCTGGCTTGCATGGATAGCCACAGCCTCTCTTATAGTTAATTTGATAATAATTAATAAAAATGTCAATAAAATGTAAAAATATATGTATTTGTATGTTATTATTACAGCCAAAATCCTTATGAAGAGTTTGCCCATTTGCCCATTGAACATACATGTTTTTACATTACTTTTTAAAAGCCAAAATTGCTTGACCTTCCTATACCTAAGGAATAATAATCATTCATCACTTGTTTCTGTTCCTGCAAAATATGAATTTATAATCTTTTTTTTGAGCATGGTTGACCTATTTCTATTAATAGCGATCCTTATTAACATATAACACTGCACAAATAACACTGAGCATTTACCAAGGAAACACAGCGCAATCGGCATTCAGACTAACATCTGGAACGTCAAGTTAAATATATTCTGGAGAGCTCCCCACGTATCCCATTTCATATTAATATTACGGATCTGGAACTTTGCATATCTTTTGTAATTTTGCCATTAGAAATTAAATTATAAAGACAGACAATAAGAATGAGCCTCGGTTATTAAACATGAAAATAATGTATCATTCAATATATCAGTTTAATTACTCTCCCTGGAAATATCAAATCATCCCGAAATGCGGTTCCCTCTTGTTTAGGAATATTTATTCTTTTGTATTAAAAGACTAATGAAAGATCCATAGTTTTTTTTTATTTTTCTCAGACCCTAATGGTCCTGTTCTTCTTAGGGAAAACATTAATTGCTCCCTCTAGCATTTAAAGCAAATAAACCTAAGCAGATTTCTTGTGTTTTTCCATCCTCCAAAATTCTTTAATCACGTTAATGCAACACAGAAGCATTTAAGTTGTTTTTTTTTAAATAGTAACAACCTATGTTTCGGCTTTTGTGTCACATGACAATTACCGTATTTGCTCGATTATAAGATGAGTTTTTTTTTTTCAGAGCAAATGCCACTCTGCCTCCAGAAATGCCTTTTAACCCCCTATATGCCACTCTGCCTCCAGAAATGCCTTTTAACCCTCTATATCCCACTCTGCCTTCTGAAATGCCTTATACTTCCCTATATGCCACTCTGCCCCATAATATGCCTTTTAACCCCTAAATGCCAGAGTGGCATATAGGGGTATAAGGCATTTCTGGAGGCAGAGTGACACAAAGGGGGTCAAAAGGCATATCATGGGGCACAGTGGCATACAGAGGGTTAAAAGGCATATCATAGCATTAAGAGGTTAAAAGGCATATCATGGGGCACAGTGGCATATAGGGGGTTTAAGATATTTATGGGGCTGAGCGAGAAGCCTTGGGGCAGATGTGCACAACTGGGGGGCATGTTGGAAAATAAAAGGAATTAAAAACACAATATTTTTCTCAATCATAGCTTTTGTTAAAAAAAATAGTTTACATGAATTAACATTTACTGGTAAACGTTTTTCCTTTAGGGTTGTCTTATATTCAGGCTTTGTCTTTTTTTCATAAATTAATATTCAGATTTTGGGGGGTCGTCTTATAATCAGAGTCGTCTTATAATCGAGCAAATACGGTGTTTCCAGTAAAAATAATGGACATGAAAAAATGATCAATGATCAAAGAATTATTTTCTGGGAAGGGTTTCGGCACTCAACAGTACTAGGAATTATGTTTCTAAAGCTGTCATTAGTTACAAAAGTGTTAATGGAAGTGTCATAGAAGAAGAGTCGCAGTTAAGTGAGTGAGCTTGGAGTGCAAGCCTGTGGGTTCTACATGCTTGACATTACTACTAAGCTGGCTTAAACCCGCAATCATTGAAATCCCTAATTAACAAAAAAGATAATTTGAAAGGAAACAAAGTGCAAATCCTACTGACGCTTGATACTGGAAACATCCATTTTCTAACTTGTTATTCTTTGCAAAGATTCATATAGTTGTTGAAGACAAATTTGTGTTGAGATTATTTTGGTGAACACTGTTTTTTTTTCTTGATATACTTTTGCCTGTAACAAATCCACTGCGGACATAACCTATAACCCTAATGCTGGGTTCATTTATACCAAATATTAAGTCTGTATGTAAGTCTCTTTAACTCTTAGATACTATTTAACTGGGAGAAAATTTCACATATAACATAAAATCACAAACATATAAAATATTATTCGATGTATGTACAAAGTAATATATCCAATTTGGAAATGTATTTAAAAAAATATAAAACCCAGTTAATTTTATAAGGAAAATCAATGTATTTTTTAATGAAATAGCGGTTGATCCAGAGATTATTGTGACTGTCCTTGGATTTATGTCTGACCCTTTTGGTCCTGCTTTGCATGATAAAATCTAATAATTGGATCCATGAAAAGTTAGGTTTTATTGTGCTTTATCCTAGATCACCCCAACAGGCAAAGAGTAATAATAACAATAATTTTTTTAGTAGCATCTGAATAATTACAAACACATACTCACTTTTTGGAGACATCCTTTTGAACTCTACAAAGAAGCATAGAAAGTAGGTATTAATCATATAAAGTATTGTTCCCTGTTTCTCATTCACTTAATCCATCTCTAACACTGAGAATGCATTAAACAGAATTATAGCTATGAGACTCGCTCCTGTTCTCCAGCATGCTAACTAGTTTGCTGTTATAAATGTATGCGCATACTTCTGTTCAGCTGCGTTAAACATTTGGGAGTTTGTGAAAACAGCACTTATTTACGTGAAAACGCTTAGAAGGGATTTCTTAAACTCTCATGAGTTTCAGCTCAAAAAACCTGCCGGTCCTGTAACTTGCGTCCTTAAGCAACAGGCAGTGTGTAGGAACAGAGCAACCTTGTGGTTTGATAAAAACATTTCTTTATTCTGTGAATTACCAATAAACCATGGAATAAACCGTATTCATTATTTGCCTAAGAACAAAACAATTTCCCTATGCATCTATATATGCAATGTATATTATACATTCATACATAATAATGAAACTGAGAGTCAAGTGGAAACCAGAGGTTAAGTGAGACACGGCCTAAACAAGAGAAATGTACCCCAAACATGAGAAATTGAGGTTTGCATAGTGTACAGAGGAGAAAAGTGATGTATCGCCATATGAATTAATAAATGATGGCGCTGATTGTCAAAGTGGGTGCGAGGGAACCGTATAATACAAGTGGAGCTTAATGTTATCTCCAACCACTCACACCATAGTTTGCATGTCTTTCGTCTAATTCAAGACATATTAAGTATTCACAAGCCCTTCTGAATCCAATCGTAGACTCATGGTTAGAATTTTAGCCGTAAAAGCGGGCAGACAAGTATTCTTACCTTTACTTCTCTTTGCAATTAGTTCAATCACAGGCGATGGTCTGCTTTTTCTTGCAATTCTCAAAAGATATCTTTCAAATGCTGGGTCTTCTATGTCTTGCTGAAGATCTGCCTGAAGAAACATTTTGGAAACAATGTTTGATTACATATAAGATTGTTTAGTTTACCGCTTGTTGAAGAGGACATGTCATTTCACAACTCTTTACTTATGTTAATGTTTTTTTTATTTACTAAAGGGGTAGTTGTGGTTTTAATTCCCCCCCCCACATCACTATTCATTATGAAGCGCCAACACTGAAATGTTCCTCCAGCAAGAAGATCCGAGCTGGCCCTATATGATGCATAATTTAATAGGCAAGCAAAGTAAAGAGATCTCAACCCAAGTGAGCTTCTGCTGAAGGAAGAGCTTGGTCAGCCAACTCTCTTGTCCACCTTAGTGAACAGATCACAATGTATCCCATATTATATCAAGGATTTTCTGCACTGCTGACCAATTGCTTTATTTTCCACCTGCTCGTCTTAGCACTTGCTCAGCTGGTCTCTATGTAAATATATTAAAAAAAAAAATAGCTGATTGCATTTAGATTTCTGGAGAGGATTTAAACACAACAACTGTTTTAAAAGAAATCCAAGCACACACACATTCCAATTTAATCATGGTTTGTGTGTGCACTAGAGTAGAAAGCGTGCATGTGTTGGAAGGAAGAGGATGATCCTCTTCAAAATTCACTGTGGAGACCAGGACTTAGAAGTAGAAGCTGCTTGCATTGTTTATTTAGCATTCCGAATTATGCTCTATGACATTTTAACAAGTACTGTTAGTTTTAGAAGTTCATTTTTCTTTTGTCTTACAGCATAACTTTTTAAGACTAGAAAGGAATGGCAGCTCTTACAAAAAATTTTACAACTGTGGAGTAAATATTCAAGATATATAAGAAAGACACATAGATAGATAGATCGTACGGCTGGGCTGGAGTTGACTAAGCGGCCCTGACACTTTAAGGCCAGCAGCCATTAAATGACTTATGTGTGGCCGCCAGCTTAATACATGCTGTTGCGTTGGTTGCGTTTATCCAGCCATCAACCACTCACTGAAGGGCCTGTTCTGCAACTGGTGCTTCAGTAAGAGCACGTGCTATTGGCATCTGTCCAGTCAGCAAGTCCAGATCTGATAGATAGATAGATAGATAGATAGATAGATAGATAGATAGAAATATACATTTCTTGTTTGCATTTGAAGGGGAGATTTGTATCATCAGGGTCGGGTTTAAGGATGAGGGACCCTTAGGCGAAGCTCAACAAGCATACATATCTCACATGTAGTCGTGTTTTAATTAAAAATAGCCTTGTGAATATAACACTTTGTATTGCATTGCTTTTCCTATTTTAAAGAGACATTTTTGTTAAAATGTATCTAAATTTAATATATAGAAAAAAACACTCATACAAAACCAGAGTGTGTTTACGGTTTCTCTCTAACATAATGTAGTGTCTTTACTGATTTTGTTCTCTCTGATAACAATTATATATCGGAATGACTCATTGTGCATTTGTCACTTTGGAAAGGAGTATACATTAACTGAAGAGCTCTTTATTCATTACTATCACTGTTAAATTGACTTTTTTTATCTTATTCATGGGCCAAAATCCACAGCTCATCAATGTCACATTATCCACCAAAACTAAAGCTAAATATATTTGTTTGAATTAAATGTATTTCTCTAACCTGTGGATGAGCTTGAGAAATGTTTTTTAGTGACTCTCATCTTCCATACTATATACAGTATATATTTTAAATTGTGCTGCTTCTAAAACAAAATATGTACAATTATGCTGGACCTCAAAATCAACAGGCATGCCACATACATTTTCTTTTTCTCCACATAGAACATGAATTGTGGAAATTAACAGAGATCCAATGACGGTTAATATGATGCTGGTGTGATATTTAAACTTATTGTATCACCAAAGTAACCCTTTGACCATTCCATTGTATTACATGCGGATAAGAACACTTTTACAACTTTGTACCAAAATAGCTTTTATGCATAACCCATAATCCTAAAATTAGTGAAAATTGTCAGTGGTCAACTTTCAGGCTTTTTTTTGGTCTAGGATTAGAGCTAGCAACTTTACTTTTACATCCTGTATGCGAAGAATCGGGTACATTTTTCATCACAAACTACCATAGTGGGAATATTTTTTGTGAAGGATGGTTGGAAGTTGCAACTCAATATGACCCCAAGGAGTTGACCCAATGAGGTATAGAAGTGTGAAAACCATTTAAAAAAAATAAAAAATAAGAAAGCAAAGGAAGACAGTATGCTTTCCCTCAAAGAAACCACTTCTACCTTCATCAAACCAGTAGGATTAAGATTCCCCATATCCAGTCCTTTTCTTAACATTTGTTTTTTTTTCCAAGGAATATATCACAAAGCGCTAAAGCCAAAATATGAGGTAGTGAAATTCCAATTAAGATGAAACACATGTAGTTTGACAGCTCGTATATTCAATGCTACATAAATGAAGTTGACTGCATAGGAGATATTGTCACCGTTAGTACTGAAGGCATCTTTTCTCTCTGTGACATTGTGAATATTCTCAGGAGATAAGTCTTATGTAACTATGCTTAAGCCAAGGAAAGTGCAAAATTAAATAAACATTAAGATCATTTAGATTTAATGGGGTTTTGGTCCAACTTCTACTACTTTTCCTGTTCCCTTGATGATTTTTGTCAATTCAATCTTCTTGAACAGGGCAATAACACATGCCCCTGCCGCGCGCTCAAGTCCTCTAGACACGGAGGTGGGTTATTTAAAATTCGCACTAATCTGATGTTAAGATATCTGTCATTTTTTTTGGTCGGCACGCCACTGGCTCATATTTAGACCCAAAAACAATATATATATATACATGGGGTGGGGATCCTCAACACAGGATGCCAGGTTTTTGTGTCTTGAATCTATTTTTTATGGTAATCAAAAAAAAATATGGCAAGAGGTGAAGCTTCCCTCTTTCCCTTTGTCATCAGCAAGCTTCCAGATTTTTAACTCCCACCCGCCCTATTTAGTGTTTTACACCTAATGGTTTTGTTACAATACAATGTTGGGCTTAACAGCTGGCAGGTGGTTTCAGGATGTGGTTATGTGTTGTACCGCTGGCCTGGGGAATATTTATATGAATTTTATATTATATTTATATGGCCAAAAGCTCTATTCCACTAATGGTGTCCTGTGCCTTTATTTGGGGGGTAATCTTGGTATTGCGTGTCTTTTGGACATGGGGCTATGGGCACAAGCAGTCATGTTCTAGCAGGGCTGAACACAGTTGGACATGTCTTTGAATCTGGGATGTTGGGAGCTTATTAACAGCAAAATAAGTACGGTATGAAACTAACCACAACATTTGGTTAAAAACTTGGTTAAACATGAGCATGATCACGTAGACAGATGTTACATAGATTTTTATGTGTTACGAAAGGGTATAAAAGCAGGACCCTATCAGCAATTAAGAGAGCCACAGATCATTGTATGGTGTGTGGCGTCTAGCCCTGCAGAGCATCTCGCACTGTGAAGCTTTGTCTCCCAGTGCAGGAGGGGACGTAAGCATAATCTGTTTCATTCCTCTGTTATTGCTGATTATTGTGCATGATTCATGATTTGGTTAATAAACTATATGCATGATTTCATCCGTTGTGTGAAAGTGTAATCTCTGTATCCTCAAACCCGTTAACCCCTGCAGTCATTTTGTTAAAACAGAAAGGCCGAGCAAGGGCATTATACAGAGCCAGTTCATACTGGAGGAACTTGCCCATTCATAATACATAGTGAAGTGAGGAAGTGGAAACCGCAACTTTCCACTCAACTCTCCACTTAGTGAATAAACCCTAATGTGCCGTGCCTCCAAAAAATGGGCCACATTCCATATTCTCATTGACATATATGTTATGTGACAGGACTGCTCATGATTTCATGACTCATGCAACATATCCGGAATCACCACCTACTTACAAGCTCTTCAGAGCTCCCATGGAAGCTAATGGGAATACAGCCAAAAAAGGAGCTTTTTGCCGGACCTCTCATGGGGGGACTTAGTATGGAAATATCTCTTAAAAGCATGCTATTTAACTATGTATTAAGCAGGGTCAGATTAGCCCTTCTTTCAGGAGAATACACACTTATGGTAAAGTTTAACTCTTCTGCATGGTTTAATGGATACGCTCGTATGTTCTCTCTCTATACATTGAAGGGGTAAAGGGGCAAAGGTAAGCCCTTAGGGTTAATAGGTGCTGCTGGGCAGCTGTACATTTTTACCCTTTGGAAAAGGCAGAACAGACCAATTTATAGCCACACAAGAACTGCCGTGAAACATTAGTATTCTTTCAGCGCAATTAAACATAATAAGCACAATGTCAGTGCAAGTAAAATGTTTTAAAGATAAATGCTGGATAGATAGATAGATAGATAGATAGATAGATAGATAGATAGATAGATAGATTCTGCCTTACTATATTATTCTGCATAGGAAAAAAATATGAATTCAACCACAAGAAACCCAGATCATAAAACAGAATAGGTTCACAGCAGAGCACTTGGTAGTCTCACCTGGTTTTGGTTGCTGTAGGGCCAGTAACTGTCTTCATTGAATTCCACTTCTTCAGACTGTGCTTGTGTTGCAGCCAGAAAGAGCACTACACAAGCTATGGTCAGCTTCATGTCTCAGTCCTTATCTTTCGGCTTCCCAGGGATAACAGCAAGTCGTCCTTAAAAGAAAGCAGATCTTATAAAGGAAGAATTGTCCATTTGCTTCAGTGAGACTTGATGCTTCAAGTTCAAAGATAAAAAAGAAAAACATAAAAATCCTCTTGCATAATGTATTATCTGTTTTGAGAAATGAAGTACTGTGCGAACATGTGTTAACAAAGTACATATATATTTTATTCATTTTACTCTCTTCAAATTAGAAAGCGCAGAATAGGTAAAAAAAAAAAAGCCCAAAGATCATTTCAAAGTGTCCAGAGTTAAATAGCAATTCTTGAATGAGTTGAAATCATGTGAAAAGACTGATGTGCAACGCATGCCTGTCAAAACTCATACTTACTAGTTTTAGCCGAAAATCACGAGTCTCCCTTGGCATGTAAATGTGGGCATAATATGGGGAGCTGGTCACTTTATAGTCTTCGTGATAGGCAAGGCCAATTTGTATAAAGCCAATAAACCACGTCATTTTTTTTATCCGAAACAAGGAACAATCACTGCTTCCGTGTGTATATTTTTTTAATCAATATTTGATCTTCTTAAGTTAGCTTACCTTTATGTATAGTGCCTGTTTATTATACTGAGTCACTTCAGCAGAATATGATTGTGGGAGCAAGTTAATCTTAGCTACAGGGTGGACGAGTCAAAGAAGAAGAAGAACAATGAAATCAGGTCTCTAACTAATGCATGCCATTTATTTCAATGGAAAGTCACTTCAGATGAGATGAAGAGCCTCTTTGGTCCTCTTATTAAACTCAACATCAAAGTCTCGTTGGTTCCACATATTGGGGATGTATTTAGACTTTTTAAAGCCTTTCCAATCAACCTGGAAAATTTCATTTCCAAAGAACAATGTATACATAACTCCATCCACACTCCTTGTAGACATATTTCTTTTTATTCTGATTATGATGTGCAAGTTCCAAAAATACTTATATAAAGGCAGAGGATATTACTTGTTTGCAGTTATCAAACGAGGAAAGTGGAAAGGAAATTGCATGAGGTTTATTTAGGGGGCACTGACCGAATCAAGGAAGTTTGATTGCCTGGGATACATTTTTAATTTGTTCGCGACATGTCATGAGAACAATTAAAATAACAAACCTTTGGAAATATTTGTCAGAGGTTATCAACGATATGTTTGTCAGTTAAATTAATATTCACGTAAAATGAGTGGGATGGGTGTATGTAATATCTGCTTTTAGTCTTACTAGAGTTCGTTCAGGTAAACATTTCTGCTTTAATAAGCACCACTTTATTTTAAGTATTAATAATAACTGTGATCGTTGTAACAGTGCTGATAATAGTTATAATTCTGGTTATGAAAACTGGTTAAGCTTGAATGTTTTTTGTAAAAAAAAAAAAAAAAAAAAAAAGACATGCTGGCAAAGCATAGTAAGAGCTTAATAATATTAAATATAATTCTATAACAATAACTCAGAGAATTATTAGTATAACTTATGAATACTACCCTTATGCGTTAGGATTTATAGAAAGTAAAACAATGAAACAAACGAAAATAAAGCAGAGAACTTTTATTTTTTTTTCAATGTTGTTGGTTTCTCCACTCTCACTCTCTCTCTCTCTTACACTCACGCTCTTACACTTTCTCATGCTCTCTCTCAGTGTCTCCCTATCTTCTGCACCTCCCATGCCCCTGTGTCCTTGCCGTTTTCTTTATTCGTCTGCTTCTCCATGAGCCAGGCTTATACATAATGGTTCTCACCATTGCTGACTAAAGTCCCAGAGCCTTAGAAATGGGTTTGTAACCAATTGCAGACTGTTAGATGTCAATGACTTTGTTTCTCATCTGTTCTTAAATTTCTTTAAAGAACTTTTTGAGACCTTTTAGCCGACTTTAAGTTCCAAGACGGGTTCTATTTAATTGATTTGTAAATCAATTAATTTAGATTCAACAGGGCTGGCAGTAATCACACCTAGGGAAATTGATCATCAATTACATTGGTTGATTTAGCAACTAAGGGGGAAATTACTTTTTTACAGAGGGGCTGGTAGGGTTGGATAGCTTTTTTTTGTCCTTTACATGAAATCACTGTTTATAAACTGCATTACTCAGGTTGTCTTTGTCAAATATGCATAAATAGAAATTTAAATTAAAAGTAAATGGATAAGCAATGGCCAGTCCAGTGGGCTTCTCCTGCTCTATGTTAATGTATAATTGAAGGTCTTGAAAATCATCTCACTTATTTAACTACACATTATGCAGGGCCAGCTCAGGCCATTATGCTGGTGAAGCTCAGTGAAGCAGAGGAGTTGAAATATTCAACTATCTCAGTCAAGATGACATATGAAAAACTGAAAATGAAAAGTAACTCAAAGAATTTTGGTGAAACCTTAAAACATACATAATAGATAATATATAATCATAGATGGGACAAGACAGAAACCGTGAAATGCACTTTAATCCATTAAAGCAGAGAGGATCACCTATAGTAATGGCTATATGTGAGTAAGAGGACAGGAGACATTATTTAAAGTAGAACAGTGAGTTACAATTTTACTTTACAGGAAAGGGTAGCAGATACTTGAAAAAGCTTTCCAACGGAAAAAAAATATAAAGGCACAAAAGGGGGACTCAAGAATGCTCAGAATGAGCACAAAACCAAATCTGAAATCTAAAATAATAGCTTGCTAAAATATGCAGCCCCAAACCAATCCCTTTCTGTAAGCCACATAGTAAAGTAACGTGCTAGTCATTGAACATTATTTTCAATTTTCCAACAACTGCCTTGCATGCATAGTGAGTAGTTATTATTGATATCTATACAATTCAATGTAAAAATGTAAACTTTATTTATTAATAAATAAAACTCATAATAATGAAGAAAAAAACTATACAAACAGGCATCTAAATAAGAAATGAAAAGGCGCAATAAGGCACACAGTGCAAGTCGTCCTGCCACAGCCTGGGTGCAATGCATCCACTGGACTTACCTCAGTGCACCCTTGACTGTAATAAAAAATGGTTTTGAAACTTACCTTTTTCATTTTTCTTATATAAATGTAATCTTCACAGTTAATAATATATTAACAACAATAGTTATTATTATTATTATTAGAATTAATCAAGTATTCAATGGTCGTATTGTTTTTCTATCTGATTGAGAAAAATGTCATGTATCAGTTGATTATGTTGCTACCATCATCAGTCAACATGTTCAGTTTAGCCACTAAATTTCCATAGAAATTCAAGACTTTTTAATATTATTGGAATTCAAATATTTCTCAAATTGTATCCTCGTAATAAGAAACAAATCAAAAATGGAAGTCTTACGTGCCAATGAAAATTGTTTGTGATATTAACGTGAAAATGGTTGTTCATCTTTTTTATTTACATTAATTAAAGAATGACTTAACTCTTTGAGTCACTACAGACCATGTAATGTTTTGAATGCCAGAGCCGGCTGGAGTGTTCGGATTTTCTTCCCTTGACATCTAGAGGGTTCTTGCATTCTTTTGGCAAAAGAGAGCCATTGACAGCTGGATGCTCGCAAGTGGAGCTTGACACTATCATGTGAAATATAGAAAGATTGCTTGTCTATTTTTTTTCTACAAAAATAATTATATATTCTACATAATAAAAAGAAATGTCATTACATGTTGAAGGTGAATTTTATATATATCAAACAGAGCCACAAAATAGTAGACTTGGGCACCAGGGGGCTCTTCGCCTGCGTCTTCATGCTCGTCTTTTGCAAAACAAAAATCTTTGTATTCCGCAAATATTCGCCTGTTCCTGTCTTCTCTTCAGGCGAATATTCGTAGACATTCTTCGTGTTCGTTTTTTCCGATTAAGGGGTTAATACGGCGTTAACGCGTACCGCAGCAGCTCTGGCGCCAGGAGTTTAAATGTCCGTATGAGCAACTCTATTGGTCGCCAGCAGGGGGCCTCCTGCTGGCGACCAATGAGCACACTACCATATATGGCTAATATATTCTCGGGCAGAATGCTGCCATCTATTGGTAAGATACATTGAGTAGCATTGTTCCATATGCTTGAAATCCAAAGTTATCATGCTACTCAATGTATTTAACCAATAGATGGCAGCATTCTGCCCGAAGATATATTAGCCATATATGGTAGTATGCTCATTTTCATTTATCAATTATTAAAATAAAATATATTCCCATGATCCGCTGGTCTCCCCGCTGCAACAGTTAACATTAATTCTGTCGAACTTGCAAACTATTTTTTCTATTTATTTTGGGTTTTTTTTGTATTAAACTGAAAAAAGGATCATGGGAATATATTTTATTTGAATAAATGCAAATGAGCACACTACCATATATGGCTAATATATCTTCAGACAGAATGCTGCCCTCTATTGGTAAGATACATTGAGTAGCATTGTTCCATATGCTTGAAATCCAAAGTCATTATGCTACTCAATGTATCTTACCAATAGATCAATAGATGGCAGCATTCTGCCCGAAGATATATCAGCCATATATATATCAGCCATATAGTGTTCTACCCTGCCCCCCTTAGCACACCTCTTAACTGAAGACTGCCATCAACACAATTAGTCATTGTTTCAGATCTGGTGTCGTCACCTTCTTCACGTCGCCCATGTTTATTGTCAATGAACAATTTTAACTGATGATCTGCCTACAGAGCCAAGAGGTCAATTCAAATATTTGTTTTAACATTTGTTTGACATTATGTTCTACAGTACCAATAAAAGGGTTCCATCTCTAAAAAAAAATTCTGTGTTTTCTTTTGTTTTGCTGGGACTGTCTCCAGCCAGTCCATTCCAAGGATGTTGTAAAGTTTGATCTTTCCTAGCATCAGATCAGATGGTGTGGCATCGATCCGCAGAGGGAAGATCATTTTTAGCCGCCGCCAGAATCATTATTGGTTTACAGCCTTTAAGTGACTAGTTAACTCTCGCTCTTAAAATTGCCAGTTTGGGGGTGAGGATCCCAGGATCACATCCCAATGTTTTTCTAGAAGTACAAATATGCCTGCAGAATTTCACAGGACCCACAAATAAGCAGTGATACAAATTGGCGTGTGGTTGCTTCACTTAATTTCATAATAAATTGTCTCAGGAGAGATAAATAAGCATACTGACTTAATTTATGATGAGTATCTCTGAAGCTGGAGACAGGCAAAAGTTTAAATAAATACTCTGTGGCTTTTATTATCTCTTTTATGTCTAGATGTGGCATATGATCTTGCCAAGATTTAAGGCCCTTATAAAGATGTGGTTGTTCTGTGGAACATCTTATTGATGTATATATATTTGTTGTCAAACAAGCCTTTGCAGAAGATTGCGTAATTAAGATCGATTAAATCTTCAGAGACAAATGGTCTTGTCACTCTTTTGACTTAACAAGCAATTTGGAAATAGTGAAAAAGAAGCAGGCCAATTGATGAGGATCTTTCCATTCCCTTTAAGGAATTTATCAATGGTATGTGTAACACATTTTGCCCAATTCCAGTAGGGGTATCTATCTCGCTATCTTTTAACCAATGCCACATCTGACAGACCTCAAGACGATAAATATTTTCATAAATTGGGGCTCCCCCATGTCCCAGCACTTGGAGGCAACTTTCCTTACCTAGGACAACCCAACAGAGATCATAATCAGTTTTACACAGTAATCTTGACAGAAGTTATGTGCTAAAAATTACAATCAAAAACAAATCCCAGAACCAGCAACTCTGTACAAAGAAAAAGTTAACATCAAGTAGGTCGCGCCGAGCAACAATTTGATCATGAGTTTGACACATTGGGCTTGGTGCTTCTGAAAGTAAGAGTCAATGGATTGGAATGCTCAGATTTTAATGTCATGATACAGCAGTGATGCAGTAATAGATGCATTCAAGTACTATTAATTATCCTAAATGAAAATAATGTCTTATTTTTTTTATGCTTAGCAAGTGGCTACGAATTACTACTCCAATCACCTTTTTTTCTATAGAAATAAAAAGAGAAATCCACAATGCAAGTCTTACAAGAATCAGAAATGTGAACACCCTTAAATGTTTCTTTACCTTCTGCATTTGTATTAAGTTGTGTCTTAATTGAATGAACAAAAAGTTTATTTTGAGTAAAAAAACCAAAACCATTAATACAATTGTTACGATTGCATACAATACTACATCTAAATAATATCTAAATCTCAATTTTATATACTTTTTATATCCTTAAATGATGCACTGACACTTTTATGTCAATGTATTATTTTGTTGAAGCTTTCATATATTTTTCAGATATATTTTGGTGCTCAGTATCTTATAAATATATTTATAAATATATTTAGGTTTCTAGATCTGTCAGAAACCTAGCAACTGTAGCAATGTATGATTGTACCATGTACCGCTGTCCCCAAGTGGTGCTTTATTCAGCCCAGATAAAAATATTGTGAAAGAAAAGGTATTTTTTCTCTGAATTCAGTGGGGGAAGCTGACCAGGTCTCTCGGCTGCCTGAAGACCTAGATAAGTTATAGAGAACAGTTTACTCAACATGCCTAGTTGTTTCTGCTCACTTCAAGATAAAGATTTTCCCCTATGCATTTGTATACATTAAGGCATACTTCTGTTGTTCAAATGTAATCTTAATAATTATCCATATGTTTTGTTTTTTTTGCCAGGTGAGTTGCGGTTTGACTTCACTATACATTATGAAGGCCCACCCCAAATAACATCTTTCTGTAAGAAATATAATGCACCCACTGAACTATGCATTATACAGGGCCAGTCCTTCTTGGAGGAACTTGACAGTGCTGATCCTTCATTATTGAAAATTAAGTAGAGTCCTGCAAAACTCTACTGCCAACCCTCCATTTGGTGAATACATCCTAATGTGTGATGCCTCTCCATTAGACCTGAGCCCCCAAAATGCCAAGTCCCTACAAATAGGCAAGAAGTAGCGCATAACACCTTTGTAGAGGTCTGTGAAGATCTGGTTGATAGATATATATATGTTATGTGGCATGACAGCTCATGATTTTATAACTCACGCGATATTTCACCTACTTCCACAAATATCAGTAATCCCATGGATGTTAGGCTGGAAACAGGAAAAAAAGCAAGCTTTATGCCCAAACGCTTACGGCAGAACGTTTTGGCCAAGTCAGTTCACCGTGAAATACTTGAATTATGCCTAACCAGTTGTGCAGGTGAAACTTATATAATGCAAATGTGAAAGATGTTGCTGTTGTTGGAAATAACATGCACTACCTACTTTCATCATTTAGTGATTTATGCATACATAACATCGTTCTAAATTCTCAGTATCAGCACTTGTTCTCCATTCCGTCACATTAGTAGCCACAATGCCTCAAGTCATTTTATAAAATAAAGGATTAATGTTCCTCTTAAAATATCCAAATGCTAGGCTCCAGAAATGTTGTGTATGATCAGAAAGGCAAGAAACATTTTACTATATATATAATATATATATATATATATATATATACCATGGATCCTGCAGCTTGTTCTATCTTAGAAGCAAGTTTTCCTTTTTAATATAAATGAATGATGAATAGTTTTAGAAATAGCTCAACGGGCTTTAAACATGCGACTAGTGTCTGTATTGAGAATATCTGTAAAGTCAAAGTGATCGCTAGAATTCCAGGGAAAACCCGAAATGGAAATCAATAAAAGATACTTTGGAGCTACAAAGATATGTGATGGTATTTAATGAATGTCTATAGAATTTAAATTAGTGTTTGTAGTTGGTTCAATTTCTAAAAGAAAACTAACTTTAAAAAGGTGGTCAAAAAAGGGATTAATGAAATTAATTTTATAGCCTGCGTTTTTTGCTATGCTTGTTTTCGAACTCATGTCTGATTTACAGTTTGTGTATAGTATATATCCTTTCTTGGCAACAGAGAAGGAATTAATATTATTGCCAGAAATATGCGTCAATGTTTATTGCATTACATTTTACATTAGGACATATTATTTAAATGCAATACTTGTATTCCCCAATATTTCCATAGCAGCGATGAGTCATTTATATCTCACCATTTATAAAATGAATGGGCTTGACGCCTAAAGGGATATAGAACAGCGCCACAGAGTTCAAATATGTGTAGAAAATGTGCATTAACATAAGAAATATTCCCACCTGACACGCTCGGGCTTTATTTTGTATTATAAAAGATATAAACAATGTTTTTTTCCCATAATCTCATAAGCAATGCTCCGTAAGATCTCCAAAATTTGCATGTCAATGTGCTACGATTTTCTACAAGCTTTTTATGAGTGTTAACTCTTTGAGATCAAAGTAGTTTACAATGCATTCAAAGAATACATTTTCAGTATGTGTGATAAAGTGCTTTTGTACTTCTAATGCCCAAAGCTAAAAAAAAAAGAGAAAATGTATAGCAGGAACCAGCTGGCACAGGTCCAGTCTACCTATTTCTTATCATAGCTTTATATCTCAGAACAGCGGAGCAGAGCATATGCTCTTTTTTTTTGAGCTCACTCACTCCTTAGCTCACATAATATCTTCTGCAATACAATTCCATTCGTCATTGTAAGATGTAATTTGCAAATAAATTTACAATAAACAATGTCAAATTCCAAAGATATGGGCCCGTGCACAGGTCTTACTCCTGGGACACAGCAGTGGGGCAAGATCTCTGTTCCTATGTATGCCACCCATACCGTGAGTGATGCAGATTAAATGCAATGTGATTGAGTCACCATTCTCCTCACATACAACAGGGTAGTAGACAGGAACCATGTGCCATATCTGCCATGTGTCACGTTTTGGGTGGAACTTTCCTCTTTCATGGCAAGATGCCTAGGGGCCAATTGTCCCCAATCCTGATTCTCCAAAAAAGGCTGACCCAAGGTATAAAAGGGGCTGGCCCCCTAATGAAGGCAAAGTACAGAGGGGTAACGTGGTGTTGCGTGACCCCACAGTTTGTGAGTAGCTGTCGTGACCGCTGTGACATTTTACCTCCGGGTATCTGGGGAGTGTTCACAGTCTATCTGCTAGGCTGCATCGCTGGTTTCCACTGCTGAGCAAGCGTGCAGCCTTTGTGATTCTGCTGCTGCTTGGGTGGTCTTGCCGCCCCTTAGACTGCCCAGGTTAACAGTGTTTGCAAGGAGTGCCTGCTTCGGTGATCCACTAACTGAATTGTTTATAACAATCAACTACATGAATCCACTGGTGGCTTCCATTCTACTCCAGCTAATGATATCATCCCACCTCTGTCCTTGGCCTCTGGATCAATTGTTCTGTTCCTTCCACTACTGAACAATTGCAGCTACTAACTATTAACAGCTTTACAATGCTACAGAACACCCTTCTGAGGTTCAATCTCCATACAAGAAGTACTCTGGCTGATCCCTGTATACTCCGTAGGAGACAAGGTTTTCTTATGCTCTAACAATCTCCAGCTTCCATGCCCAGGTAAAAAAAACAACTTAGTCCTAAATACATGGTCACTATATTGTGGAGGGCATTGTGAACAAGGTGACAGTTTAACATGTTTCATGTTTTGATACTTGAAACATGGAGCGTTACTGTTACACCAATCCTACCAATCCTCCAACCAATCCTATTTGTGTAGATGGAGAGGAAGAATATGAGATAAGACATGGCAGCCTAGAATATTTGGTTCATTCAAAGGGTACGTTCTGGACAAATGATCTGGGTAACCTGCATCATTCTCCAACTTGTGTGCAGGCCTTCCATAGGAAACACCCAATGGTTCGGCTTCTATTTGCACCCAGAAGTATAGATCTTTAAAATATAAAGCCAACCACTGGCCACAAAAAATATATTTTTTTTATTATTGATAAATTATTGTTGAATTTTGAGACAAACACAGCGCCTATGCTATGTATACATTTTTATAACGATTGAAAATTAGCTTTATTGCAATACCCATGGAGGAGTAAGAGTTGTCCTAATGCTTCCAAGATTCATGTAACATGACCTATAGAACTATGCAGAATCCTTACTTTCTTTTTTTTAAAGCTTAATGGAAACGCTTAATGCTTTCATACTAATTACACACAGAAAGAAAAAAGGTAAAAAGTGAATCTGTCTGACTAAATCAATAACAATTCTCCCAGGATGTATTAATTTAAAAAATCCATTTTGCAGACACTTATATTCCCTTCATTTCCCCCCCTATTACTGCATATTTTTTGTTTATAACTTATAAGCATGTCACTTTTCTAAATAAGATCAAAGTGGGAAAAGACAATTGTTTTTAGAAAAATAACTTTTTGATCCAATGGTCTTAAATCAATCAATTTTGGAGCTTATGGGGAGACATTGATGCGAATGACCCAGAGGACCTGATTTTTTCTGAGGAACATAAAAGGCATAGTTCTGCAAATCTACCATATTCTGCTTATGTTTGCGGTGATAATTTGTATAATGACAATGTAGTAGGCAGGGCCAGTCTGGGGATTAAAGTAGGCTTTGGCATTTTTTGGCCAGTTGCCGATAAAATTAAGTATGCAGAGTTGCCTGTTTGATACACAAGGCTAAAAGCTACACTCTTATGCTTTTGCACCAGGCAACCACTTGCATCAAGATCAAGTTGCGTTAAAGGCATATTGGAGGCACCAACGGCACCAGCCTACTATATATTTGCCCGGTTTGCCTAATGGCCGGTCTGTGCTTAGTACTAGGGCCAATCCATGAACTTAACTCATGGGGTAAACATGAACAGGTTTTCCAATGGACGTTTAACTAAATATCGCATTTGGCTATATAAAAGGCCTTTCTATGGACATTGGTGTCTCATATCCACCCTGCCCAGTTCCATGGCACAAACATTCCATTTCTAAAGACAGGAACACGTACTATGGCAATGATTTGTGCCAAGTAGCAGATCAAGTTACGTTTCGCAGAAGCAGTTACATAAGGACATTAGTCTAGGTTGTCTAAGTCATATGGAGGCAATCAGTAGCACATAAAAAAACAGCAGTGAAGATGATGTATTCCAGCATGCAACTGTAACGATTTACCTGGACACTTCCCTCGCACCTCCACGTGACATCATGCACACACGCTGAAGACTCCCTGACATTATTTTACCCAAGAGTGATGTCATTCAGCAGGACTAAGATTACAGATGCAACATGAACATATTCTTTCCCTTTTCCTGGTTTTAAAATCCAGCTACCTCAAGATGGTTACCTATCATGGTGTTCTCCTGTTATCTACTCCAGTAGAAGGTTTGTCTAGTATATTGCCATCTTGAACCAGTCTGCCTTGATCTCCCTCATTCTTTGGTGTCCTGACCCAGCTTGTTCTTAACTCTCTTGTTGACTAAAACAACATCTACAGCAGAACAGTTTTTTTTAAAAAAAATTCTCTGTTCATTAATATTTTTTTAGTTAAATTATGTTGGGGACTAGTCCTCTGTAAAATAAGGAAGAACCAAATGCCAATGTGAACATGCTTAAAAATAATACCCTAACAATTGTGTTCAAGTAAAAGGAGAATTCTGAATTCAGATGACAGACATTCCCATTAAAAGCAATTTTTCTCATTTTCTAATTTAACTGCTGCATCTCCTGGCAGTCATATATGGAGTTTTACAAGTGGCCATATGACCACTAAATCTTCCTAATATTGTATTTTGGCCTCACTAGTTTTTGAAGATGCATTTTGATAAAGTGATTTAATTGTTAATACAATTAAACAACTCCATGAGTAAATAATAATTTACCAGTCTTTTATCCCTGTACCACAATGATTTAGTAGCGCTTGTTATATTTTTTCTTGACGTTCGTTGTTCTATCCTCCTGACATTAGTGTCACTTTGGCTTTGGGACCCCTGCCTTTCTACCCAGGGCTTCGGGTGTAATGTCCTGACACGGGAGGTGGCAAATGAAGTGCATATGGTGGCTGGAGTGTCCCTTTAATGGGTCTTACCCCATGAATGCATTGACATGCTAAATGTTCTCCTGCATGAGGTCCCTCAACGTATCATGTAACATATAGAATATTTTAATACATTGTGCCATATGTTAAGGAACGCTCCCATAGCATCACTGTGACAAAGTTTAGAGATGGTTTATGTTATCACATCCATCTATTGGATCCACATTATGGATACTCAATGGATAATGTAATTAGAGGTTATAGGAGATGCTACTGGTTATGAGAAACTATTCACACTGTTAAGGGAGAACTGGGAACCGCGCACAATAAGATACCATTCTTTCTGAAACAATATCACTCGGAAAGTGGTCAGCTATTCATAAGGTGATAATGTGATGATATTATAACAAAACTAGTTAGTCTCCCACTGTCATGACATTCATGTTATGATTCATAGTGTTATTTCACATAATAAACAAAGGAATGAGACCCTCTGTATACAGAAGATTGAATCATAATTACATTTTTTTAAAACTCGCTGCGTTTTAATGACTAAAATGATTGTGAAATCTCTATACTAACTACAGTATACTCCTGTTAAAAAGTTCAGAAACAGAATAAAATGTATTTATTTTTCTGTGCATTGGTGTTAACTTTCCATGATGTGGGTGATGTCACCGCACTCCCAACTGCATACAATAAATGTAATAAATGTTATTTTGCAGCATTCACAAACCTCTATGTCACAGTACTCCTAGTTTAATAGAACTCCTAACGCCATATGATATTCTTGTTAGAATGCTGGAAGAAGTAATTTCATGTTGCACTTCACTTATATCTAGTAGCGAATGACCACTTTTTCTAAATGGGATGACACATCAGGAAGCCAATGCAAAGATTTCTACATGTCTGTATATATATATATATATATATATATATATATCTATATATGATATTATATATATATATATATATATATATATATATATATACAGACATGTAGAAATCTTTAAAACCAGAAGCAAGCAAGTAATTAAAATACACTATTGATAAAAATATGATACCGTCTTCTAGTGCTCCACCTAAGGTATGGGTCTAGTAGTGAAATTGTTAATTGTAACAAACATTTCAGCGGGGTGATGTAAAACTTTTTCATTGCATCATGTAATAGGATAAGCATATACAGTATATATAGGATCAATACTGATATATTGGATGCTAACCTATTTAATAAAATGGAATTATAGACTAGATGCCTCGGGCTCATACTGCAATCTTTCTACAGCTGGCCATGATTGACGGTAACTGTCTATCCAATTGTCTATATGTTCCTGTTGACTAACTAGTATAAAAATAGTAAAAAAAAACATCTAGAATGCTTAGACATGATCCATATGTTAAAGTGGATGGGTTCTTCCACACAATTTGATTCTTTTGGTGTATCTTTTTATTATTATTGATTTTATGCACCCTTTGGTAAATGTACTCTAAAGCTAAATATAAATTATTTAAACATCTCTGTGCAGACTAAAAGTGGAGCAATAATACACAGAATTGACAAGCAGTGAAACGAGAAATAGGCCCAACTGAGATAAAGCAATTCCACCTATGTCAGAGAAAGGTCTCTATAACAGGAGGGACACTATATGGACAGCAACCTCTTCTGGAGTGGCAAGTCCATGGGTTTGCACTTTGCAGTCCTTGCAAAACCTGGGGCAAAACGCCTCTTGGGAAATCAGGCCCATGGGCTGCCACGGCTCATTGAGCACTGAGATATGGCGTAATGGGTGGCTGAGTGTCAGTCCTAGGGCAGGGCCAGAGGTAAACTCGTCTCTTGACCATGTCTCTGGCCAGGTCAAAGCAACAAAAAATCGATAGAAGATTGTGGCCTGTTTCTTTTTACTTGCTGTAAACCCCCCAAACTTTGCCCTTTCTAACGTAAGCAACTTCACAAACCTACTGTAGAAGCCACAATGTGTCCTGGGCCAGATCCTTTGAACCAAAGCGTACAATAGACTTTCAGGATGGGCTCTGGAGCCATCTTTGGTCCTGACTCTCAATGACTGTAGGTCTTGATATTAAAGCGAGGTCATGCATTTTGTAAGATATTTAGTTACTCGCCATAAAACTAAATAAGAATTTAGATTGTTCTCTCTATGTAAATAAATGCATATTCACAGTTAAGATTTGATCTCTAGATGACAGAACTATTAACCTGTAATTAAGTTTTGTGATTGATATATCTTGAGAGCTCCACTAACAGGCCAAAACCACATAGCAATCTAACAGGCTACTTTATGTTCTATCACTTCCAAGTAGGATTAACAATCAGTTTAATACTACAGATGTGGAGAATTCTGTAGTGTTTTCATCTAAAAATATAGCATCCTAAATCATATAAAATCAGATAAACCTCTGAGGCTCATAATAGCCAAGCAATTTCTACTTCCCAGTCAGCTCTCTGATGCTCTTTATTATTTATTAATTGTAAACTGTATATTAATGGATTGCACCCATAACTTAATATGTTAAAGGTCAGACATATCTGACGTATGGTACACCATGAAAAAGTAGAATGTTTTTAATATCAGCAATAATAAGTAACTTTTACCAAACACCTTTTTTCTTAAGGTGACATTTGGTTGTAAAAATGTGGAATCTTGCATTCTCTTTTCCATACTACATTGCATTTCAAAAGAATTGACGTTTCAGTAATTCTACATATCTGTAAATCGGTTATGTTTTTTTAGTAAGAGCTATCAAAACCTTAAGGGAACACTCCAGCCCCTCTCATGTAAAATGCACATCATAGTCAAGATTGTATGGACTCCAGAGAATTTACGGCATGCAAATCGGTGCATTTTTTACTTGTAATATCAGTTAGCAAATGACATCCCTTCATTGTTTCTATTACAGCAGGCAGTGTACTTAAGTATGCAGCATAGCGTGCGTCGGCTCAATTCCTTCCTACATTAACTAAGCTCTCTTTGAAACGAATGCCAATACTTTTGAGTTCCTCCCAAGTGTGGACACGCATTTGTGGCAAAATGTAATGGAGCCTACCCTAGATTCCAATGTGCGCTAAAATCTAAACACTGAAATGTTCCTTTAAGGAAAAGTGTCTTAATAATTGAGATGCGGCCAGTGTAACATTAACCTTTAATTACTCCATTACTTGGAAAACATCCTAAATCTCAGATCATTATGATGAAGTGTTGCTACAGACTGGCTCTGTTATATGTAGTCTGAGTGTTATATACGAAGAGTGAAGTGCTATCACACCTAATGACTCTGGATCCCAGACAGCCATGGAGATATTCATTTTAAAGCCTTCCCAATGATAATTTCTCAGGGCTTGTCAAGGACACAGCATTATTAGTATAGAGAAATGAGTTTAGCAAGTGACAGATGTAAGATGAATGAGTCCTTATCCTTCTATCTTTTAGTAGGCTATCGCAGTACTTGGACGTGAAACACATAGAAAAACATGTCCCCGAGCATTTTAAAAATATAAGTGCACATTTATACATTTACATGTAGCCGATAAGTTGTTTCCCGTTTTAAATTATCCTATCATGTCATCATATCATTAATTAAAGTATATTTTAATGCTGATGGGAAATGTTTGACACATCTATGTAAAGGCTAAAAGGGGCATTGATGCTCAGATTATTTTTCCCAGGCATCAGTGATAAAATTATTCAACACAATAGCATGCAAGCCTTCTAACCAGGCTAAAATAGTGATATAAAAACACGTATTACAAATTCCTTTTATATGTTACACCCATACTGTGTATATATTTACTGAATATATATATATTATTATTGGTTTTATGTTTATTTTCTGAATTATTGCTAAATTGCCTACACCTTCCTATCATCCAACAGCACTGCTGCCACATGTACCGTAAATATGCCTTGCAATGTAGCATGAACATGCCCAGGGCCGGATTGGGAATGAGAAGCAGCCCTGGAAACATTTGGAGACCGGCCCCATATAGTTTATCTCGCGGTCGAGATCTTATACCCACACGCACCCCTTGTACAGACCCGAGTCACACTATTTGCCATACAAATAACTATAAAACATCCTTTTTATCACATTATTTGTATTCAAATGCCAGAAAGCAAAAGTGTTAAAAGGCCCTAATAAATAAAATACATTACACATAATGGAATCAAAACATTTTTAGATGAAAAAGTTCCCTTTTTATTCAGTGGAACAAAACAGTGATCACATTATTCTTCACGATATTATTGTTAGAAACTTATTTATTTATTCATGTAAACTATTTTTTCATACTTAATAAAAGCTATGATTGAGAATATTTTGTTTTTTTGTTTTTATTTCCTTTTATTTGCCAATCTGTCCCCATAGTTATGCACATCTGCCCCCAGAAATGCCTTATACCCCCTATATGCTACTCTGTGTCCCTGATATGCATTTTAACCCCCTATATGCCACTCTGCCCCCAGAAATGCCTTATACCCCCTATATGCCACTCTGCCTTCCTGATATGCATTTTAACTCCCTATATGCCACTCTGCCTCCCTGATATGCCTTATATCCCCTATATGCCACTCTGCTTCCAGAAGTGCCTTATACACCTATATGAAATTGTGTTGAACCAAAAGGCATTTAATTGTGGCTTAAGCTTAATACATGCTGTAGGCACCCTCCATATGTCAGTGTTAAGATGATAATATAGATTACTATGGCAAATATTTTAGACTTTATAGGGGTTTTGCCTTCACCCTTCCCGAATACTTTTCACACTTACTCTTTCTTCCCTCTATAATAGAGATCACCAATTATATTGCATTTAGCAGAATACTAATTATATGTAAGGGGAAAATAATCATATCTACATAGTCATTATGTAGAAAGGATACTGTAGCGGCGGGCCTATTGTCCTTTTGACCTATACATATATATATATATCTGGAAGTATTAATTTCACTTCTCCTCCTTCACCATGTCAAATTGATTGTCCATGGCTGTGCATATCTGAATAACATTTGGCCATCCTCTAAATTTCAATGAGGTGGTTATAATCACTAAAGTCGCACTTGGGTATTTGTTCATGTTCATCAGTTATAACATCACTTATAGACAGTAACATCTTAAAAAACTGACAATATACATCTTAACCGAAATGAAAAAGTACTAATTCTTGTGCTTTGCTTGAGTGCGTCTAAGTTGAATCAATGCATTTAATCAGAATTTTAAGGTATCAGGCTAAGACTATAGAGGAAAGAAGACTAAATATTGCATATAGTACCAAGATCTTCTTCAAACTTGCTTAAAATGAGTGTATTTGTAATGGAATGATTTGAACCACTAAACGATCTGAACTCAATACAATATAATGAGTGAGCACTCAAAAATATGCTAAATATAAGTTAAATATAGACGGTAAAACTCAATATAAGATTATCGAAATACTGTATTTACTCAATTATAAGACAACCCTGATTATAAGACGACCCCCCCAAAATTTGAATATAAATTTAGGAAAAAAAGAAAAAGCCTGAATATAACACTACACTATAGGAAAAAAAGTTTTACTAGTAAATATTAATTCACATGTAAACTATTTTTTTCATATGTAATAAAACTCGCAGCTTGGATCTTCAGTGCAAAAACATTGTCATTTGTAAGTAATAGAGCCCAAAGGTTGTCCGCCAGTCAGATGTTATATCCACTTTCAGAAACAGAGCCCCGGTTATGCCCTTCTGCCCCCAAATATGCCTTATACCCCCCTATATGCCACTCTGCCTCCCTGATATGCCATTCTGCCCCCCAGCTATGCCTTATACGCCCCTATAAGCCACTCTGCCTCCCTGATATGCCTTTTCAACCCCTATTTGTCACCCCTTCCCCAGACTGCATTTTTGCCTGAAGTAACTTTTGATCCTAGATGATCACTTTTGGTATGCAAAACCTTTGATAAAGTCAAACATTAATAAAAAATGATTATCACAAAAGTATTTACCCTCTGCAATGGAAACAATGCTACAAATAACAGCTGCTACGTTATTACATGTTTGTAAAGCTCAATGGATGTAGCGGAATCCAGGTGCAGAGATTGGAAAGTGGAAAGATCTGTTGTTATATTAGATTTCAATATCTATGACAACAGCCTATCACTGCCTCATTTTGTGTCACATGACAATTATGCATTCCCAGCAAAAATATGAATGAGACTTAAAAAAGAATTATTTCTAATAAGTGTCTGGCCATGAAGTTTCATTTTAGTCCGTGACACCTTAACCGCTCCTCTTTACCTTCACAGAAGATAAAGAACAATTGTCACTGAAAATGTGACAACTGAATTCTGGTATAATGAAATAAGCTGATTATAGATATAATATAATAGATATAGTAAGAGGACACTGGCATACTGGAAAGTCATCATAGACCCAACAGACAGGACAAATGAAAGGACCTGTTCAGGTGAATACATTAGAATAATAAATGAATCATAAAAATATAGAACATTAATAAAATTAATAATAATAATAGAAATCATACTGTCAATGACAATGTTTTGCTCACTAAATCTTCCATATTCCAAGCAAAGACGCTAAAAGCTCCTGATATCTGAGCTGAATATCCTAAACAAATTAGGTCAGATCACAAGAAACAATCTCAATTAATAATTACTACATTGTAGCAATTTAGAATATCAAAATGCTACAAGATTAATGTCTACAACGCGTTAAATTTAAAAAAGTTGGAATGAACCGTTTAGCTCGAAGAGATGCCCACACATGAAATGTCATGCTTCGACAAGATCACAAAAGAAACAGTTCTCCATTGTTAGACCTTCTGTTGTTCAGAATCTAAGGCAATTTGGTTTAGAAAAAGTGATGTACCGTAATTGCAAATCTGTAATACCATGAAAAGACAAAAAAACTAAAGTCTATGTAAGAAGCCATAAAGACTCATTTATGCAGGTTAAGTTGCTCCGAAAACAAAGACACCCTCGTAATACCAGGTCTTACCAAGCTGGCTTGAATAGACGTGATTGCAAATCCTTAATTTTGTACTATTTAATAAGTTGTTTGAAAGTCCAACTCTTATTACTGGGAAACATGCCAAGACCCTTCTTAAGTCGGACCGTAAGAGTACCAAGTAACTCTTTGCTGTCATGTACAACTCATGAAAAAAACAAGGTATTTCTCTGAGAATTTTGCTCACATTAATTTCAATGGAGGCTGAATTCAAAAGCACAACTCATGGGATCCAAGAGCTACTCAATAAATGGTTATTATGGCCTTGAACACTCCTACTCTCAACGAGTGCAAGACTGTTGTGAGTTTACCAGCACAGACTTAACCAGGATATTAATGGACAGATCATTATATCGCACCATAACTCTGGAAGATTTTCCCAAAAATTACATAAAATTATGTTATATGTACTATAATGTAATGATTTTTCATAACAATTGTATTTTTTTACAAGTTTAGTATATTACAGCATATCTTTGTTTTACTTTTAGTAGTTGTAGTTGAGGTGTCATAGAGGAATATTTAAACCCATGTTCCTTTTATGCATTAAAATTATGCCCAAGGCTACGGATCATATGGAATAAAATTATCTACTCTTACCAGCTCATTAAATACACGCATCAGACTTCATTAAGCACGTATTCTTACATATGAATACAATGCCGCTTAAGACGTAGGGACTATGTGTCATACCTTTTGGGATATGAAGTGTTAAAATGTGTTGCGTACACAACTGTAATATTTTCCTGCTGAAATCTTTGTGATTTATTGTTTAATCCAAGCAGTAATAACCAGTCATAATCCCTTTATATTGCCCGAGAGACTTAAGACGTTTTCTAAAATGTTCGTTTTCTATGATGAATGGTAAACTGCAGCCTATAACCATTGATACTGAATATTCACTCATATTGAATTTCATCGAATTTCCCAAATGTTCCCATCAAAAGGATTATTAAACTCATGTTTGATTTTATATTTTTCACATTTCTTTTGTAATTACTATTTTTTTAAGTATCTGCAGGAGAAATGTACAATACAATAAATACATAATGGTGTGCATGCAGTTCCATGAATTAAGAACATCCTTTTAAGAGGACCAATTCATAGACTCACAACTACCACCAAGGGTCAAGGTAATCACTGTTAATAGACAAGCGGGTATATTTGAACTTTTGACACAGTGTTTGGGTGAAGATTGTGACAGGATTAGAAAACAATCATTCCTTCTGAGAGAGTCAGAAAAAAAAAACCCCATGAAGCAATGGAAAAAACGACACTTTTGCATTATGCATTCTTACTTTTATTGCGGTGTGTTGTGTAAATTTCTCAAATGATTTTCAAATGGTACCCTGAAGACGTAATTTAACATTGCCGATAACAATATTTATTTCAAGTTAGAATTAATGTTTAACAGTTTGAAGGAGAAGAACAATTAAAAAATATTGTTTTGTAAGCTGTATTGTGCCAATGTGATGCTTTAAAGGTCTGTGATGATACTACAATTTCCATATTCTATTCTAGGTAACAATAAATGAATTGGGTCTAATCTTGTATGTATTAATTTGAGCACTTGTGATGACCAGAATCCTTATTGAAGCGAGATGTTTGAGTAGTATCTCTAATACATATCAAAGGCTTCGTCACTGTGGGAATTGTTGATCACACTTGCCAGGGTATAAGGTGAAGGTTCAAATATAGTGCAGTTGTTGGAGTATGATTGGACCATTGCGTTAAGTAGACTTGTGCAAATGGACCAAAAACGATTCTGACAAATCTTGCGTTTCGTTTTTGGTCCATTCCTTTTCAGACAATGAATTTAGTTTCCTGCCCTTTTAGTTCAGATGGAATTTGGAGGGCTTGTAGGGTTAAGTAAGTGGTGTTGTGGAACATACATGGCTAGTAGTTAGGCTGGTGCTATATGGATGGAAACATACATCATGTAGGAAGAGGTTGGTATGAGATTACCAATCATCTCATAACCAGATCATAATGGGAAAATAGGTTAGAGGCAATGCAGTACAAAGAGAGAAATACATATATTATTTTATTTATACCCTGTATAAAAATATTCTGGAGTTAATCTTTTTTTGGTGGTTAAATACATGAAATGCATTGTATGAAAATTCCATTAATGCTCATTCTGAGACCTTACAGCTGGTAAGATCCCTGACCGCTATTAACTTTTATCAATGCTCCCACATGAAATGATAGTCTTCCAGAACAATAGATCAGAGAGAAATACAAATAGCATGAAATAAAATGGCTTGAAATGTTTGGCCTTCTGATAATTGCACAGGTACATTTTCTTTAAACAATAATGTACATCTTTATTATGTTTCTTTTTTTCACTTTAAAGATCATCCCACATATTTATTTTTCTACACTTTTAACTTTTATTTTCTGATTGTTTAATAACCAGTCTGCAGTGAGAAACAGTATTATGTTATAAGAAAGTGCTGAATGTATGTAAGACTTTTTCTTATTAATAAGTGCTTAATATACATTTTTGTTTCCCTTCATTACCTTAAGCTAATCAAGAGCATTTTAATAAAAGCTATATTATTAAAACATTTAAACTCCCTGAAACCTCACAATCAGGGATGGGAGAGGAGGTTCCCCTATGATCCTATGTCAAGGAGTGCGTTTAATGGGGTAGGTTTTCCAGAGCTTGGCTTATCTGGGTCTGACATTGATAGTTAGGCGGATGAGTCTTGACCAAGAAAATATAGTAATTCCTTATTGCCCTGAAAAGCATGCTTTAAGGTTCGAAGAGTGACCCTTAGCTAAAAAGGTTTTGTCGTAGCTG
This sequence comes from Spea multiplicata, assembly GCA_009364415.1. NCBI lineage: Eukaryota > Metazoa > Chordata > Amphibia > Anura > Pelobatidae > Spea > Spea multiplicata. The sequence goes on from VKOC01016102.1 coordinate 87,845, forward strand.
ATAAACATTGCAGTATCATCTGCAATCTTAAATTAATCCCTACAAGTATTTATAATACAATGTCATAACAGTCTCTCCTGGTATAATGGTCAGGTGTCCCAATACTTTTGTCCCTATAGTGTTGTATATACACATGTAAATGCACACTTGCCCTTACACATAAACATCCTGGCTTACACTTTACAAACACTTTCTAAACTCTTAAAAAAACATGCTCACAGTCTCGCCATTCTTATAATTTCTCCCCTATCTCATTATTCCTTTCTCATCTCTTTATCTCTCCTTTCTATCTTTCCCCTTTCTCTTTATGTCTTCCCTTTTAGCTCCCTGATGTTTTCTTCATCTCTTCCACCCTTCCCTTTATCTCTCCTTTTTCTCATCTTTCTATTAATCACACCAACTATTTCTCTTTGTCTCTCTTCTTTCTCATTATCGTTCCACATTTTCCCAATCTCTCATCTTTCTCATTATCTCTCATACTTCTTCCCATCTATCTTATTTTGCATTATCTTCCCCTTCTCACTACGTCTCAGCCTTCTCTCTATCTCTCAATTTTCTCTCTTTTACTCACTAGTGCTCTTTTTCACTATCTATCTCTCCTTACTTAAGTCCTGTGGTGCGAGCGTGAGGTCAGTTCATACAGACCTCTGTCTCATTGCTCATTTCCAGTGCACATGGCTTTAGTGCTGAGCACTGGGGTCAGGTTAGGTATGGTAGGAGGGAGGCTGAAGTCACACTCAGATTAAGGTAAATATGCATTAGAATAAGTGTGGTGTTAGTGTATGTGTGTAGGTGTGTTTGTTAGTTATGAGGGGTAGCGACATACCTAGGAAGTGTTTGTTCCTGAGTCTCAGGTTTTTAACTCAGGGTGAAGGGGAATATTCTCAGGATCACACAGCCTGGATCTGACTCCTTCCTATTCTACACTGTTCTGATAATATATAAGACTCCCATATGATGCTTTTGCTACCATTATGTCATGGTTGATATACCTGATTGAATCTAGATGATTCAAGCTTATCTTTAAATAATGAAGGTCAATGTTCCCATGAGGACCGGTATCAGAGTAATTAGGTGCAACAGTGGGCAATTAAAGGGTATGGGTGATGGGGCTCTGGGGCCACTTGGCTTTACTTGTAACCTAGGTTAGAATGATACAACCCTGCCCTGACTGGATACAGATTTCAATGTATCTACCAGCTCTGTTCGGGATTTGTATATAACCTTTATGCATAATCTATGAGTCAAGAGATATGATTTGTAAACTATAAAAGTGATAAATTCACTGTGCTAAAAGCTCTTTATGGTTCCTTTAATATGAATAATCCAGTGGGTTTTTTCTTTTGACAGTTTTTGGCAGCCTTCCATGTCATTGGCTGACCGCAGCGCAAAACAAAATGTGTTCCATTTGATGACCAATAAAATTTTAAGAATTAAGTTAATTTATAGAGCTATAGGTATTACTGAAAAATTAGTTAAACTGAGGTTCATAGTTTTTCTATATATAAATATATATATACAGTATAACCCCCCCTAGGAAAATCACTGTGAGGAAATGTTATGTCAATGCTAAGCAATAGAATTGTTTGTTTTATATTAGTAAACATAATAATGTTAGTTTAGTGTAGTGGTGCAGAAGTATTTATAACTGATGTACCCGCGATGCCTGACCCCCCAAGTCAATAATGATACAACACCAAGAGTAGGGTTGAAAAGGCCACAGCTGATGTATTTATTTAACCTAGTTAGTTAGAAATTAGGTGCGTTATCAGGGCAATGACCACCAAAAACCGAACTCCAATAAATAACATCAATAATTAACATGAATAAATAACATACACAGAAACACTCGACTAAGCTTTCCAGGCTATCCAGGTACCACCAATGCATGGGATGCTCAACCCCAGACCCAAGTTTCCAAGCTCCACCCAACAGGAACCCCCACCAAAATACCATCAAATGCACTCCCCAGAGCATTCATACCCTAGATGCCTGGTAAGGTTCTGCCCCAACTGTGCCAAATGTAACCACCCACCTAAACACCACAAACAGAGAGGGAGGGACAAGCTACACAGGGTACGGTGACACACAAAATAACCCCTAAAATAATTACATCTATCCTTAAATATCCACCATTTAGCTCCACCCTGAAAATGCAAAACATGCCGCTGGACCTAGCCCTATGTGGCATCCCAGTCAAGGCATAATTTGGCCCATTTTGGCCAACCGTGGGCATCATTATGTTAACTCCTTTATATAAATGGCATTATTTTTGTATAGCTCCCAATATTGATGTTATATCGAGATAGGTGTTTTTTTAATGGTATTCGCTGGGTATGCGCTGAATTTTTGCTTTGTTTTGTGTATTTATTGGTCATTATTAGTCTAGCAGCAACCCAGAAATATAAATATTTATGCCTTTTATGTTTTTAGCTCCACTTTCTGTATATTTTAAGCCTGCAGGAAAACACTGCCATCCTACTTCAACAGTTCTGATTGGTTTCCTACAACTAGTTAAAAAGACTACCATAGTTAGGTGTCTTTATTACAGAGCCAGGATTAAAAAAATGAATGGAAGCATAAGACACCCAGGATGGTATGGGCATATGATGTCACTAACCCTACAAAATATGTTGATAAGATCAGACTTGAGGGGTTTTGTAAACTAATAAACTGGTACAAAATGATAAAATTAGATTAAAAAGAAGGAATATTCTATTCATTATAATGAATACATCACCTTTTACAGTACTATCTATCTATCTATCTATCTATCTATCTATCTATCTTCATTCGTTTATCTTCTTGTCTTATATCCATATGTATAACCTGGCCTCCTTAAAATGATATATTACCTCCTTTAAAACTGTGATATTAATAGTTACTCTACAGGACTTTTTTAAGCCATTGATCTTCACTTATGAATGAAAAACATAAATGATTGCCCTTCACCTGCGACAGCAACATTTCCCTACTATTTAAAGAGATTTATGATATACTCTCAGAAGCCAAGAAGGTAACCCTTCCATTTAATTCTGTGATACTCCTGTGATAATAAAAATTGCAAATGCATGAACAGCTGATTTGCTCAAAGAAGTAAAAGTAAAAGTGTTTTTCGAAGGTTTGGTTTACTGTAAAACAATTTAATTTCCCAATAAATGGTATGGTAATTGAGCCTTGTAAAATGTGCTATCCAATGAATTGAAATGGGAACTTTGCATTTTAATTCATGTTCATACTTAAAAGATAATATAGGCTTGATGGTTAACAAATAAACTGAGTCATCTGAACCACGCCTAAGAACCGCTAGATATTGAGTAGACATGCTATTCTGGTAAATGAGAAATCTCCCTACCATAGAACCACAATCAATAAACACAAGGAAGCAATACCAAGGCTCCCCGATGCTACTTTGTCTATGCCTTCTGAGTGCTGAGTGCAACATAACCCAGAAATGAGCGAAAGAGGAGATTAAACAGCATAAGGGAACATTGATATGGAGGTCATTACAGGTACAGAGCTCCAATGCCTACATGAGACTACGTGCAAGAGAAACCCCTTACTATTCTAATTTTGAGAGGGGGGCTACACAAAATATTTTCATATGTTTCATATTGGTTGGAAAAGAGCACTTACGATCATTTCTAACTGTATCAATGTCATAATAATATATAATTAGTATATTATTAAAAACACCCATACAGGCCGATCTGGCCTGGCTCCTAGATAGGATCTTCCGGCTAACGCATTTTTTGAGACAAACTCTAATCCTTCAGTGATTGACCCATTAAATATATAAGTTCATATAGACTAATCAATAAGAAGCCAAAAGAGCAAATCAACAAAGAACAAAGTTAAAGAGGCATTTGCCAGTCCATATGCATGAGTCCAGCAAAAATTAAAAAAATACAATTTTATATTACTTCTTATATCCATGGATATTGTCATTTTGCATATAAGAGGGTTATAAAAGGCTTAAGATCAAAATATATATTAATTCCTTCAGCAAAACATTTAACAACAACATTCCACAACTTTTAAAGCAAGTTTAAGAATCAGCTTTCAACTATAACACTGTAGTAGTCTAACTAACCTCCATTTGAGATGAACTCAAATTCATAATGTATGCTGATCAAAATGTCTGTAGACTATTGTATTTATTACATCACAGAACTTTTTGTACCTCCGATTTATCATACTGTAAACGGCAAAACATTACGTACATCTGTTCGTGCTCAATAAATAGACATATAAATACATACAGGTATTTTTATGGATAAATAATGTAGTATAACCCGATATTATAGCAAAGCTAACAGAAAATACAAAGATTGGACAGACAGGGGGCACAAAACTTGCTCTGACTATCCTTTGATGCTCTAGGATGTAAGGCAACAGATAATTAAATAAAATCTTGCCGTTTGCAAATGTAAATCCAGTCAGCTGGGATAACTGGCAATTACAACATTAATTATACAATAACGTTAATGAAAGAGTCTCATACATCAGTGAAAAACATTAGTTCTGGCATTAAAGTAGGCCATTTATCTATTTCTTTCGAAGTGCTGAATTGGTCAATTTGAAAGTAAATACTTCAGAAAAAGTGAGATTTATTTGATATAGATATGGATAAGGTAAGAATATTTGCCCTAGATAAACTATCAGGTTATTTGTATCCCCACAGATAAAACGCAAGCAGAATAGGTGACTATGAAAAGTCTTTCTGGTAAGTTTTAGCCTAAATACTCAGCTCAAGAATGCTTTAAGCCAGGCATGTCCAAAGTCCGTCCTGAGGGCCAATTGCGGCCCGCGTTCCGGACTGATAAGGCCCCCCAGATAAGTTGCCCAAATATAGATCTGTTTTTTTTTATTAAAGGCAGAGTTATTTAACATCTGTATTAGATTTGTCATCCAAGTCATGAAATGAAAAGTATGCCGTTTTCAATAAACTTTGCATTAAATAGTTAATTTGCATTTACTTTTAATGGCTCAAAGAATGTCAGGCAAAATGGTCGGCCCTCGCACATGTTCACCTCATCAAGTTGTTGTTGTTGTTGTTGTTGTTGCATGCCTGCTTTAAGCCACGTACGAGCTACCTCTTAGCTTTCCTGTGTACAGTGGGGCAGCTTCCTTATCTTTAAGTTTATACATTTAAATATAGCAGATGATGAGATTGAGCGAGAGATATGCCTGCTGATTGGTCACTGATCGAAAGGCATCTAATCTGAAAATAACATTTTCTTATTTACTTAAGAAGTAAAATAAAGATCTATCCCTGTCTGCAGTGCCTTATATTGCTATCATGAAAGTTACAGTCAAAGCATGGAAAATAAACGTGACTGCATGCTAGTAGCTGATTTGTGTCAGCTTACCGGCTGGCAAAAACAATAGTTAGATCCCTGCTAACTTGTAACGTTACAGGTGCCCTTACTTAAATCTCAATCCCTATAAATGGGAAAAACATTACAGAGGACTAAATATATAGAGTCTGGTGTAATTGTAAGTTTTAAATGTTGATGTCCATAACTGTATCTTTTATAATAAATAAGTTAAACAAAACGGATATCATCGATATTTTATGCACTCTCAATGATGATGATGTAATTAAGCAGCCAAGGGGTTATAAACCCAGCCAATATTAATAATTATCTACCTATGATTCCAAACAATGATGATCTTCCAAAATATCAAAACTGCTATCATCTATTTCAGAGAGGATACTTAACAATTCAAAAGATACAATTAAAATCAACAAACTTTGTGGTCATCCATAAAAAAATATTATATATTCCCATCAGAAAGAGCCTTTTTATTCCCAGCACAAGGTATAGGGACGTGAAAATATTTTTGCATGACTGCTAAGAGCAGTAGTTTAGAGAAAAGTGAACAATAACTAAACAGCGCCAGGGTTTGCCTTACTCATGTCTGTTGAGTACTCAACACTAAAATAAAACTTTACGAGCAGACAAAATGGACTTAACTGTTATTTATGTGTTGTCAAATTTTATGTTTGTGTGCGAGTTGGTAGTTTTATTTTTTTTAAAATCCTATGATTTGTGCAAGTTGCACAAATGCTTATTTACTACCGCACTTACTGAAGTCAGGTATAAAGAGGGAGCTTGGAGCTTTTCCTACAAAAAAGAGTCCCATTGTCCGATCAAAATTGTTTGTTACGAAGAAGAGATTAAAACGTTTTATCCGTGGGAATCTCTGCCTTTAATGAGTAGAAGCCTTTGTGTATTCCAAGCATTTAACATTACTATGTGTACAGTTATTCCTACATTATCAGAACTTGGGCAAACACAATAAAAAATATAGTGCTGCAGAGAATATGACTCACAAAAGAAGATGTTAATGCATACGACCCAGTTACCATGGCTAGCATATAGTACCTGTTTACAATAATAAAGCCAATTACTTCCTGCCATGGTGTAAATCATTCTCTGGAAACCTATAAAACAAAGCCATGCAATTGTTTTTTTGGCTCACTACTACTTCTTAGTAATAATTACCATGAGAGTCTAAATTAGATCCCTTCCATACTGACATTTTGCATCTGTGAGCAAAAAGGATCAGAACAATATAATACTGTTTTTCCCATTGTCTTATTATTTCACCTGGGAAATAACGTGACCATTATTTCTACATTGTAAAATTCCATTCACATATTGCATATATAGATTCAATTTTATCTTTGCGTATTCTTTTTCTAATATTATCTTGGAGTAAATTGGAATGTAATATTGGAAAAGTATTCATAGCTCTTCTTAAAATACAAACTTTTTGGACAGTTGCTACAGAAACAGAAATAAACAAATATACCTAGATCTACAGTATATAATAAGCTTTTTTTACATTTACCTTTCATATATAAGTTATACATTTAAAAGATCCATAAATGATGATCATACATGGCATGCCAAGCTCTGCATATCAAATGACCAAGTGACATTTAAACGAGAGGATTGACTGACACTGGACCCTAACTCCGCCACAGTCCGCCGGTGCACCGTGCAGAGGTCGTGCCTGTGGAGAGGGATCATTGTCACAGCTCAATGAACTATTATTTTAAAAAATATTGTATTTAATAACATTATTGTTTACTTGAGCCATGGTCCCATCACTATCCAAATAGTGCACTATAGTATTCAGAAGCTACGATAATATCTGTATGTAAGAATATTTAATAATGTCTTATTTAATATATATTATCTGTTTATTATTATTAATAACTTCAAACTATCCTCAGAAAAGAGTTATTCGAGGGGAATTCCAAGGGTTTTCCAAAGGATATTTGTCTCCAAGGAAGATTTTGTTCTGACCGAACTGTCCCAGTTAAGCAGTATAAAGGGCTTGGGCAAAACTGGTAAAAATGGCAGGCCAGTTGAGGAGGCTTCAGCAGACATGACCAGTAAACTAAATGAAAAAAACTACCAAGTGAGAGACTGTAGCGGTGATTTTGTTCAGAAATCCATTCTTCAAGCAGGCAGATACATTACTGTTTGATCAAATCTTTATCCTCAAGGAGATTTGTGTTTCTCTGCTCACATCTCCAATTGGAATTGGAGGGGGGGGGCATCTGGTTTGTTCAATACAAGACTGTAAGCTTTCAAACAATCATTTCAGAGACCAACGCTAAACAATACAGGTCCTTGTTTTTTATGTTGTATGGCAGAGACAAATAACAAAAATTACCTTGGAGATTTCAGTTTAGTATAGAATAAAGTAAGTAAACCATCTGCCATCTGGCACATGCTTAACGCGGCACAAACCTTCCCGATTTGTTACTGACCAAGGCACTTGCCCATTGGGCATATATATAGTTATAAAGAATGATATATTAGTTCTGAATTTAAATCAAGATGTGCCTTGTTTAACCCATTTATATGGCATCATTTTATCCATTAATAAGTAAGTAAGTTAGGTAAAAACTCTTTCCCCTCAAAGAGGTATAATTTTCACAATTAATCTGAACAAATTGTATATATTATATGCACGTATAATCTTAATATTTATGTGTCCCTTATATGGGATTATTAGAGAGGGGGCTGTATATAATAAATAACTACAAAATAACATGAATTCTATGTAACGCTTCCCTGAGAATGACATTCTAATAAAGCACCCATATTAAACATGAGTGCATAGTATCATGTTTTCTTTTTTTGTGGTTTTATTTTAGAAATTAAAAGTGCGTACCGCTGTGGTAAGACAATAGTAATTTACTCATGTTGTTCCATGGACATACAATTACAAGATATATTTCTGGAACATGTGTAGTATGAAAACAATCAATATTTTATTAGAAACAGGTAGCTGCAGACAGTTCAGTTTTGTTCAAAACATTACACCTAAACATCTGAACATTTTTACATATTACCTGGACAGGGCTGTCACTATCTGGCCCAGGAGGCATGTATTTACACACACTCTTGCACTAACATATGCTTACACACACATAAACATGTATGCATTACTAAAACAAACACACACTCCCTCTAACAAACACTTAGACACTCATGGAAACACACATGCACGCTTATGCATATGCATTCATGCTAGCACATATACTTCTCCTCTAACACACACACACACACTAATGCGAACATACTTACACAGACACAGTAATATACATACATACTCATTCCCTCTCTAACTCCTTTATCATCTATTTTCCTTGTTGCATGCCTCCCTCTCTTACCCTATCTCTCACTCTCTCCCTCCCTTACCCTATCTCTCACTCTCTCCCTCTCTTACCCTATCTCTCACTCTCTCCCTCCCTTACCCTATCTCTCACTCTCTCCCTCTCTTACCCTATCTCTCACTCTCTCCCTCCCTTACCCTATCTCTCACTCTCTCCCTCTCTTACCCTATCTCTCACTCTCTCCCTCCCTTACCCTATCTCTCACTCTCTCCCTCTCTTACCCTATCTCTCATTCTCTCCCTCCCTTACCCTATCTCTCAAACTCTCTACCTCCCTTACTTTCTCTCTGGCTCCTTGCCTGCTTCCCTCCCTCCGTTCACCCCTTTACCTTCTTGGAGACTTCTTTCAATTGCTTGCAAGTTACATGACCACGCCTCTGCACGTTTTGTACAAATTATGTAAGGGCCCGGGAGGCAACTTCCCGCCAGACCAGCCCTGGACAGTTCCTAACCAAAAAGGCAGCGGGCATGGTCATTTGTATTTCTTCAAGCTTTTCTATTTTGTCCCAATCTTCTCGACAAACTGATTCCTTTTCATACTTGCTGTGGCAAACAATAGAATGCCGCAGTTTTAATCATCTAACCAGATACTCTGACTAATTAAAGTCTATGAAGAAAGACTACATTAGCATTTCCATAAAGAATGAGCTCAGTGTGGTGTTTAAGCAGGAAAAGTCACAACTGACAACAATGGCCACCTCCTGGCCTGCACCGTGCATATAAAGGAAGTTTATTGGGACAAAATAACATAAATCAGGTTTTTATACATTACTGTATACAGGTATGCTGGATTTTATGTTTAAGGAGAAAACCACTTTTTCCATGAGAAAAAGTGATGCTATTAATAAAAAAACAGAAACTAAATGTTTGTTCTGTAATTTTTACATATTTGTGTTATAGTAACTGCCGTCATAAACCAACCAAAAAATCTATAGTAAAAAAAACCTACTTTGTATGCAAAGAAATTTAAATGTATTTTTATTCACAGAATACAAAATTCTGACCTTTGCCACTTTATTCAATTTGCAATTCAAATTGCTCTGAATGGGTTTATGGATTAGATGTTGCCAAGGGGCATTTATTTTGCATTAGAATCACATTTTTGTTACACACACCAAAATATTTTTTTATTATAGAAATATTATACTGCTCATTATATTCAACATTTTCACATTTGTAACATGGGTAGTTGTGTTTGGAACATATTCTTATACACTAGCCAAATACATGTTACTGCCAGCATTTATACAGTGCAACAAAATGCTTATAGGTGATAATTCATTACTCACACAAGTAGGTGTGCATCAATAATTATGCCAACAAAAAAAAATGTTTTTTTTTAAGGGATACGTTTTTTTTTACACACACAAAAATGTTTTACATTTTTTTAAAGATGAAGTGCACCCCATCCTACCTAGCTGCCATTATGCCCTTACTCTTCATTGAATTTAGTAGCCCGCTCTGGGTTTTCGGGCCAAGTTACAATGGGGAGCCCTAAAAGCCACTGACTTCCATTGACTATCCATTGTACCTGGCAGACAAACAAATAGGTGGCTTCTGCCAGGTATGTCCTTACGCAGCACGGGATCTGTTAAGCAAGCATAGACTGTATAACTGGGCTATTGCTTTCTATTTAAGGGGATACAAGGGTGACAAAGTTAATGAATGCTAAAGCCAAAAGCTTAGCCCCTTCAGGACCAGGATCTTTCATACTAGAAAGACCAGCCCCCCCCCTCCCCCGGTACAAAGGCAGGAACGAGAAGCCCGTCTAGTTGGTCTAGAACCAATTATCGGTTAAGACATCGGGGAAACAAACTCAATACATTCACGGAAGGAAAGACTTATCTACCTTGTATGCTTGTTTTGGCAGGGTCCTTCTGTACGTCCAAATTGTTGAGTGATACACTATATAAATAATAATAACAATAAGAAATTTGTATTCTATTAGTCAACTGATTAAAAAAAATAATAATGGTAACTCTGTGTCTACAGTTTTCCCCTGATGACATACTGTATGTTGCCAAAGATGCAGGAATAACACTTTCCTTAACCTCTAACCATAGGAAAAGCCTAATCATCTAAGGCATGCATTCCTTCTTATTTGTTTTTCCTTATACTTGCTTGTGTTTATAACACTGCATGATGTTACTGGGGATAGTTAATGTAATAGTATAAAGCACATCTCAGTGTTTATTGCTAATTTTAGTGGAGTAAAAACATATAACACCAGCTTTTCTTACCTCTCTGTATTGGAAATGTGTTTTTCCACCCATAACAAAAGTATGCAAGAAAATAATCAGCAATTGTGTGAACATAATATTCTTTTGAATAAGCAGAGTTTGTAAAGGCTAACTATTGTCTACCTATACAGGGAGTACAATAGGTTTTTCCATGGAGACAAATAATGAATACAGATACAGCGCGGTTCTCTCCTAAAACAGATGCCTCCTACTCCCTAGGGCTTCCCTGATTTAATACCACCTTATAGTAGATTCACGTTATCAGCAAACAGAGAGGAAATTATTTTGCATTTGCCATATTTTGCTGATAATTATTTTTCTGCTTCTTTGATTGTGATGAAATAATGCCAGGATAAATATTTAATATCCATATTTTGTTTACTTCATTAAATGTTAATATTCAAATGTTCATAACATGGTTGAAGTATTGAGTGATAATCTTATTGTGTGGTGTATTAGTTTAACAGTTCATGAAGATAATTGAAAATATGGAGATCAATATAATAATAAAATATAACTATGAGTAAGCTTTGAAAGACCTCTGATATGGGATGCCATAGCCAAAACCGCTCTGCCAATCAGGAGTGGGATTACACCTGTGAACAGTCAGACATAGCGTTCTATTCACTAAAGTGGGGGGTTATGAGAGGGTCATCTCATAATCCCCCACACCCCCCTACATTAACATCATTCACTAACACGCAGTCCTTACCTCCTGTTTCTTACCCGTTATCCACCTAGAATGGAAGAATGTAATGCAGGTACAGGGCCCTCCATTCCTCTTGTATCTGTATGTCAATTGCTTGTCATTTTGTACTTGCTGTTATCGGTAAAATTTGTACCTTGTACAGCGCTGTGGAATCTGTCGGCGCTTTATAAATAAAGTATAATAATAATAATAATCTCCCTGAACAAGGACAGAGTACCGATCACAAGGTGAGCCTTGTACTTTAAGGCCTGGTACATCTGCTTCACCAATCTGGCTGGCATTTGCGCAGTGTGCCAGATAGCCAGGGCAGGCCTGGCAAAACCCAGTGGGTTATTCCTCCACAAAGTTCTGAGCTAAACAGTTACTTCAGTACTGGCTCACTTAAATGTCCCAGAGAGGCTAAAAAAACACCATGTGAAGAAGCATTTTGGTTGCTTCAAAAAGGGGCACAAAAACTTTGAGACAGTGTAAAAGTAAGAGATTTATCATTGTCTACAGGTTATTTATGTATATTTAAGTACCTACCAAATACTTTAACAATCATTTTTTGCTGTTGAGGCCACATGAGACAGTAAACTGTCCCTTTAAAATGTTTTCTGGAATAAATGGCGTGCGCATTTAATTACTCAAGCCAAGTATGTAGAATGAATTTATGTTCTATTTTTGTCTTTCAGTCATTTAATCGTATCTAGACATTGCTATTTCTTTCAACAGCTCTGAAAGATTTTTACCACAATATCCTAAAGTACATTTCCTATTTCTCTAAGGTAAAAATATTTTGCTGTATACACAGTCATACATTTATAATTAGATGAATGAGAACAGGCAGAAAATCAATAAAAGCTATTTTTTGTCCTCTTAAATGATTACTTAATTTGTTTTGCTTGGTAAAATTGTATTATTCATTTGTTCACTTTAGTTGTCCTTTATGTCCGTTATGGTAACTGAACTGACCCATCATATTTGATCTAAGCTACAATCTTCAATCCATAGAGTATTCTACACTGTCATGTTAAAATAGAAAAACACAGACTGAGTCAATTTTGTAGTTCTAGTAAGCCACCAGCCTTTACCCCCATGGTACCGGTTCATACTCGCTATACACCTGTCCGTCCCTCAGTTGGCCAAAGGCTTTAAGCAGTGGCATACGTTGCCTTGCTGATAAGTCATCTATGCAAAGGTGACTATCCTAGGCAGTCTAGTTTCACAGGTAGAGACTAGAATGCCACCAAAGTCCAGCTCCCTTAGTCTGTATGTAGATCAGCGAGGGAAGAGAAAAAGCGAAATAGTACACTAGATTAATTTAAAAAGTGTCAGCAGATTACATAGAGCTATTACAGTAGCAGCACAGTAAAATGGGCAATAACATTAAAATAGATAATAAGCCATTTGACAACAACATTAAGGTACATATGTACTGGTACAAAAGGAGAGCTCTACTCTTGAAGGCTTACAACCTCTTAAATATGTTTCAAAGGAGAGACCCTTCTTCTGTCCTACTCGGATAACATAGAAGAAATGAAGCTTCAGGCCAGCCTGAGAGAAAAGGAGGATTCCATATGTGAATACATTGGGTGGTCCTGATTCAATTTCTGTCCCAATGGGAGGAAACCAAGAGAAGGCATCCATTTTATTTCTGTTGCTCCTTTTTGTAATTCCATGAGCACAGCGCTAACTGAGGGTATCAGTATGGTGTCATATCATCACAGCATGCGTTGCTGTGATGATATGACACCATACTGATACCCTCAGTTAGCGCCATCAAGAAAACATATAATATGAAAGAAATCAATACTGCTGAATGCATATATGTTTATGCTAGACCCTTAATCGATAAAATACAGGCAAGGTAATTTCCTTAATCTAAGCGACTAAATGGCACTCAGTCCTCCATTTACAAAAGTTACAAACTTTTGGCCACTTGAAGATCAAACCCCATTACCCACATTTTAGTTTTTGGTTTAATTTACATTCTTACTGTATATGTATCCTAAAAATCAAATACACGAATGGAGATAACACTCAAACACACTAACCACTCTCAGCCAAACTGAAACAAAGTCAAACATACTAGTAACCATCCAGTCACACATATGACTATAAGCTGAACCAATGCTTACAGTATTCAAAACAAAATGGCACACAATAAGAAATACATCTCAGCCCCGTATACCACTAAAAACCCAAATCATAACATGATCTCTAATCTCACCTTCTATTTGTGAAAATAACATATTTGAATATATACATACCCCTCACCACCACAACTACTGTGTATTTAAGTGAACAAGAGAATGTTCTAATACCTCTACCAGTAAGAGTTTTAAAGGCCCTTTCCTGATATAAAAGGTAGACCCAGGCCTTAAAGTAACGTTAACTATTTAATTTATACATTCTTTACCAATGCTGGGTTATCCATCAGTACACCAAGGACTTGTTCAAACTCAAAGGGCCCCCAGTGATTTATCAAGGGCTGTATCCATGAGTCCGGCACTCATTGTGATGTTAGCGCGGCAACTCCCACAGGTAAGCAGATGTGTTTTGTGTATGTGTGTATGTATGTGTGTGTAGGTGTTTATGAGTGTACAGAAGAACTTGCACAGCCCTAACTTGGGGCCCGACAAGAGGGTCTTAATTTCCAGATTTTAATTAAACTGCCGGGTAACAATACTTAATAAGTGCTTCATCGTGACATGTATTTCACATACAGCTCAATGGACAGCTTCTATGGAACTGCGTTTCCAGCTTCTTTTCAGACCATCAGGCAGCCTAAACCTTTCTGCCATGTGAACGTTTACACAAGCTGCTCAGGCAAACAATATTTTTAAGATGCTCAAGATTACAATACTTTGGACCACTTTATATTAAACATACACTTATCTTCATTGCCCAAAAGTGTATTAATTGAATGCATTTAAAAACAAAAATCATGCTGTTTTAACTATTAACCACTGCTGAATTTTTATCTAATATTTATTTTTACAGTCACACCAATAAAATCATGCATTAAAGTCCATCAATTTTATGCCGTTACAAGTCAGTCAAATTATTGTGTATTACTAGACGTTTCTGCATTTCTATGATAATGTAGGCTTTGTTTATCCTATAGAAGACCAATTAGCATTTCTTTGTGAACCTACACAGTTCAGATAGTATGTTCTGTAGACGTTTCTTTCTAAACAGACCTTTTCTTTTCTTTTGTTTTAATAAGGCATTTATTAAATCAAAGAAGTCCTAGGATGCATTAAAAACTACAGCATAGTTAAAAAAGAAGATAAATAGAAATGATGACACCATTGAGCTTCCATTTTTGACACAACAAAAGGACAGAAAAGAATAAATATCAAAGAGGACTGGAAAAATGCAAATCCCTTTCAATGACATTTTATATATTTAAAATGTATTTCTATATTTAAATAAATCTTCAAAAATAGATGCAAAGTTGTTCTTTTAGACGAGAATTGAGCCGTGCAAAACAATTATATGTCTTTTCACTATTAAAAAGATAATATGCAGCTTCCAAGCTGTATCAGGGGAACTACATTGATAATTTTATTGTGCCTTCTTTGGGTAGATGGTGAATTCGTCCTATCATTCGGGATGACTGAGAGGATTGTATGGAAAGAAGCCATCAGGAAAAAAAGAATACATTTTTGACAAGTTTTAAACAGGTTGGTTATTTTTTAGTTTCTTTTGTGTCTTATAAAGGATTTTTTTCTCTTGATAAAATGCTGTATAATCTACATAAAACAGAGTCTATGTCAAAGCTTTTTATTACTATCATTATTATTATTATTATTATTATTATTACAAGCTACTAGAAAGATGGGTGCCAAATTTAATTATTCATCTTGATACTAAGCACTGGGACTGCAGTGAATCTAAACCATGGATTACCTCCAGCTACTAAAGCCAGCTCTGTGCAGCCCCTATGCCGTGTGTCGGGGTGGAGCAGACTTCCTGCTTTAGGCAGGCGGTATTGCTAGGCAGCCACTCAAACAGCTAAGTGCCTGGATGCCAGAGAAGGAGGTTTATGTTTGAAGTCCCTGTTTTAAAGTAAATTAAGAATTTCCCCTATTATGCTTTAAGATAAATTATTACACTACTTAAAGTAAAAATAGAAAAACATTTTCTTTGCTTCCACCTGTTTTGAATCATTTACATGAGGGTCGATAATGATAAGAGCCAGTTTTTAACTAATTGACAGATGTGACCCTTTGTAGCTGCTTCTACGTTCTTCAAGCAATTCTTTCACTTAATACAAAGTGCTACAGAAAAAAATAGACTATGAGATGTAACTTTTTACATTTAAGAGCTGTGTATGTAAAAGGAATGTAAAGACGTTCTTCTCTAGGAGAATGAATAGAAACATGTATAATAAACACAATTTCTATTTAGATAGATTACTATGTGATACATGATAGTTTCGTAAATAGGTACAGGGGCAGATTATACTCTATTTGACTCGACAGTAAATACTCTATTTGATGTGTGCAGTCTGATTGGTACAAATGTAAATTTTTATTTGCCAGATTTGTCTGAAAACGAGGAAGGACCCCCAGCGAAACAAATGAAAAGTAAACAAATTCTTTTTGAATTTCATTTTTGTTTCACTCTTGATTGGAGGAACGAGGCAGAGGCTGTGCCGTGGCTCCGACCTTTTTGCGGAGGTACTCTGAGAGGCCAAAATAATGCAAGCACAGGGACAGCCATGGCGCACACCAAGCAGGCAGCCTCTCCGAGCGCTCTGGGAAGCCTGATTAACGTCGCTAATACTGGAGAGAAGAAGACCAAGAAAGAGGACAAAAGAAAAGAAACAAAAGGCAGAAGAATAAGAAGGGGGGCTGTGGAAAAAAGAAGACAGGGATGCGGTAGCAGTTGGTGGAGGAGGTACAGAGACAGTGAGAGAGGCCTGAGAGAGAGTGAATGAGAGTGTGAGAGAGTTAGAGTGTGAGAAAGTATGAGAGATTGAGCATGAGTGACAACAAATTTCATTTAAATTATTTTTTATCTGAAGGGCAGGAAATGAATTTTGTTGTCTGAAAACAAATGAATCAAAAACTAAACAAAATAATGTCCATATTGTTTTAGGCAATTTGCACAAGTCTACTAAATATGTATAAACCCATACTTTTCTCCAAGATGAAAAACTTTGAGGCACAACAAATAATGCACATACAGTTTTTCAGGTACCGAACATCTTGCCAAATAATAGTATAAAAATTTAATAAAAGCAAACTTAATTTACCAAGGCTTATTGCAAGTATCTGACAATGTAATACATCATCATTTAAAGTAATTAAAAAATATGGTTGCCTGAAAGTCATAAACCAGTCATCTTAGCATATTACTTAAAATATTGGCATATGTTCCCTTTTTAAAATGTGCTCTTTTTTAGTTCTCAAGGGTTATATTGCAATCTTTAAAACCTAATTTTTATTATTTATTTTCTTGCCTCAAATGTAATTACATCTGAAACTTTTCATCCAATTTACTTTTTTGTATTCAATGTAAGCACAGTGTATAATTGATGTCTGGTGCCTAGATGCCTAGATTTCCTAAATAAGGTTATTCTCAGGACTGTGTCTAAAATATCGTATATTTCTATATATGTCATTACCCAGTAAAGTATAGCCACAATGAAGACACCTTATTGCACGGGACTTCAAGTATTAATCAGGTATATAACATGATACAACCAAATACATTAAACAGGTGAAATGGAACAAAGGAAATTAAGGAATATTTTATTTACAAACATGAGATGGTCAAATAATGATATAACCTTCACAGGCATAAACAGTGCTTTTCCCGGTACACAAGGAAAAGGGTATTCTGTGGGTATTCCATGACTCAACGTATGTGTGACCACCACCATCATGCGTGTAGCTGCCTGTTTTCATACATCCACAGCATGTGACTGTGCATATCAAGGTGGCTGAAGCATACTGCAGGATCTATTCTGGCTCTGGAGCGGTAGTAAGGGTATGCACTGGGCACTATTGGCCACTGGCCCAGGTGGTCAGTCTGGATCTAATTATATGCATACATCATAACAGTTTTGCATGTGGTCTCCATACCATTTACTGTAGCATTCTTTCTATTTAAAAAATATACCACTGAAATCCAAAATGACCATTATATTTGAAATTAGTACAATCAGACAAGGACAATATTTCCAAACATGAAGAAATACAATATATCGAACCCCCTCCCAACAAATATTATATCTGTATTTCATATTATCTACTATTTGTTCTTTAAACTATTGTTTTTTTTTAAATAGACTGTATTTAGAGTTGTTTTTCTTAAAACAACATTTTCAGGACTTAATAATGATTGTATTATGACACAAACAATACATGCTGTTTGATAAATAGTGATATTTCTTCTATTTCTTTCCAAGAAGAAAATGGTCTCATGACATGTGAATCATAAACTTAAGAAGCTTGCTTTAATCATAATGTTTTTTTACAATAAGGATAAATATTGTTATTATTCTTACTCTCCGGTGCCTTTTTGTATTAAACAAACCAATGTCATCATGTCCAACCTACACCGTTCATTTTGGTTCGGTGATATGAAAGGTTCAATATGTAATTATCAAATTGTACAGAATACATCATGTAGACATCATACTGACAAAGCAAAAGAAAACTACAAAAAAACACAATAAATGTGTGGGTTTTTTCAGGTTAGAGGATAGAGCTGTTCATTAGTTTAGAATTTGACCTGTAATTTTCAGAAAGCAATACCATTTCAGAAGTGTCTCTTGACAATCTGAAAATTGTTCATTATAATTACTATATGCATTATAAACAGGATACAATGCATTATATCCACTGATTATTTGAATAGTAGTAACTGTAATTTATTCTTATGGTTTACTAGCACACACAAGACATTGGCATATAATTATTATCATATCTATAACTATCGTATATATTATTGATGAAAATTTTTATCAGAGAAAATTCCTTCAATGGTTAAAATGAGAAAAAAAGAGATGAATTGGCCTGTGTAACATGTGTTATGCAAAAAACAGAGCCCTATACAGCATATAGTACAGAGTAAATAAATCATGTAAACCCTAATTGGTAGAACTATGCATTCGCATTCGTATGAATTGTAAATTTGCAGAATTTTAGCAAACTCAGCAATTTATTAAAATCCATAAACATGAGGCCAGACCCCCCATGAAGCAGATGAAGACAAAGCAAAAAGCTCAGAATTTGCATCCATAATATGCAGACCCTTTCACTCACACTCTCATTCCCATTCACTCTCTCCCTCACGCCCTCTAAATATTTCCCTACTTTCTCTGCCAACTGCTTCCCCTTCCACTTCCGCATCTTCTATCTTCTCTCTTTCATCTTCTATATTCATAACCAGGAGCTAACTCTAGCCAAGATGGCATCACTTCCAGTGATGTCCTTCAATCAGATTTTGGTGGAAGTTCACCTTAGGGCAAAATGGCGGCACTTTCGGTGACTTCCTCTCACCTGATTGGAGGATCAGGCAAGATGACGTCACTGGAAGCGCTACTATTTTGGCAGAAGTACGCACCAGGTTATGTCCTCGGAGATGCTCGGCGATAAAAGGGAGAAGATAGAAGATGAAGAACAAGAAACTGCTGAAGCGGAATTGGTCAGCAGAAGCCGAAGTGGTCAAACAGAAACATTTAGAGGGCAGTTGTATTTTGTATTTTTTTGTATTTGTATTTTAGTTTTAGTTCCTTTCAAGGGTTTATGGGCTCACTAATACAGCGAGTTTAGCTTAATTGAACCTTATTATCCATGGCTGCAACCTATCTTATATTTCAGCTCTCAGCTATACAAGCAAAGATTGGTTAAATATATGCTTCCTGATCATGCTGGGGCATACAGTTGTACTATATTATAATTCTATATTTAATTCAAAAACTTACTATATACAGTTATTTGCGCTCAATGTAATGTAGGCAGCCCTACAATAATAAAAGTATAACCAGCTCCCTAAAGAGACGATGAACACGACACCTATGACACCTTTATCTTTAAATGAATCTTAAATGTTTCACATAATCTGCAACATTGCCTAATTTTCATATTTCCAAAATCTTGGGTCACCCCTAATAACGAATGGCCAATATTAGCACCCTCGCAATATGAGCACTCTTGCGTTAAGAGAACAACTGAACCTGCTCCAAAAACATGAAGTTAGGATAAATTGTAGTACTGTGCTATACAATGTCACACCAATTCTTCATAACCAGAAACTGTTGCATTTATGCACAAATGGCAACTTTCATTTTCATTTCAAAGCATTTCAAAAAAATTCATAAGCGTGAGGTAAATAAATACAATATTGCATTATTTCTTCCATTTTTCAGTGACTGTTTTGAAAAAAATATCTGTCTTTTTGTTTATGACATGAAAAATATGAAATGTGGAACAATTGCATAGCAATATACATAGAAAGCAAAGGCAACATCTTCTTTCCTCGTAGACCTATTACGTTTTTCACATATACTTCTGTAGTGGCGTACACAAGTATCACAACAGGTCCACATTAACCTGTCACATTAAGGAAGGTAAACTCACATCATGAATTTAAAGCTCCCATGCTTTTAGGATAATGTGACGTGTGGGTTAAAATGAGAAGAAGGATTTATGAAGAAGCATTAGAAGAAATGATTACTGCTTACGCATTTTGGATTAATTAAAGCAAAGATCATATTGAAACAGAGACGGGAGAGACTAGGAAATATAAGAGAAGAAAAGCATCTAACAGGTTTACAGCTACAACCTGGAACGTCATCATTACGTAAAAGACTGGTAATAAAATATAAGCCATCTATGTTACGTAAAATCAGTGACTGGTGACAATTATGAGTTACTACATGGAAAAATGTCACAATAATCAAAAATAAAGACTCTGAGTACATCAAAACAGAAGGAAAATAGGTTTTATACTTTATTAACATTAGCTTTATGGGTCTAGGTAGAACCATCTGCAGGTATCCCCATGGACACTATGCAATGACATACACACACACACATATATATATATATATATATATATATATATATATACTGTTATTTTGAATGAACAGAACAAAGTGATGCAATCAGAGTAAAAGGTGTTATGCAACTAACTATTCCTTCATACAAAGTTGTTTTAGGTAATAAAATTGCTGCACTGACAGCTGGAAAATACAACGAAGATAAGTCTGGCAGCTCATCCGACCACCTCCTCATTTCTGTCATTCTTTATACTTTAGTTTCAAATTAAGAGCTGGTTTATACTAGTCTGAAATATACTGCAAACCTTTTAGGTGAATAAATAATAAAATGAATCCATTGAGTGCTCGTGGATTCACTTCACCGTACAATAATGTTTTTTTTCTCTCAGGTTTTATAATCTATAGAAATCGAGGTATTGAAAATTAGGCACCTTCTGCTTTTCCTCATCCTTTAGCTACACATACACCTGCACTCATCTCAGTATAGCAGGTATACTCATTTATTCTACCTATTACTCAAAGCTAACCCAAACTCGTAGCTTCTTCACTGGCTAGTCTTAATTATTATCTTTAATTATTATTAATATTATTGTTATTAATAATTATTCTCTTTGGGGTTTATTAGCTTAGTTTTAAGAGTAGATTAGATGGGCCAAATTATTTTTACCTTACATTAAATTCTATGCTTATAAGATTAGGGTACTTTGACGAATTGGTGGGTTGAGCGATATGTCACCATATAGTATGACAAAGAACCCAATATCCGTGCTTCAGATAAGTGCTTTTGCATTGTACTAGCTGGGTTTGCACTGATTCCTTGCTATATTGGGAACTTCAGTAGCATCAAATATGGCAAAATATGGCTATGGTGTTTGCTCTACTGCCGTTTCTTAACTGTATTCCAAGAAGGAAGCTGTTGCTGGGATGGACAGTTTTATGGTCCACCCTTTCAGCCCTTGTTATGAGCATCAAAGATCACTTACTTTTCTTTAGAGGTCAGATATATAAATGGTTACTGACCAATGTATTAGATCACTTTTTGTCACACTTCTTTGTAAGTTCTTAAATCTGACATATTTTTACAGGAACCTTAGCTCCATGTTAATAAATGTTCATGATAAATCGGGATAATCAACATTGAAGTGCAGCAACGTCACATAAATAAGTGATGCCTCCTGGGTATGGTGCCTTAAGCCCTCACATTGCAAATAAGGAGAAAGAAAAAAGTGCAGCACTATGGATGAAACGCATCAGAAGTAACTACCACGTGGCCGAGGGACTTTTTGGTTGCGTCCTGTGTCATCTGGAGTTCAATACCTTTAATTTTAATACAAATAAAAGTTATTTTTTTATACCAATGGATGGTTCAGCTGACTTTTTTTTAGATCAGCTATGGTAATTTTCATAGAACACAGGTCATGCACACCGAATGTAAGTACCGTATTTGCTCGATTATAAGACGACCCTGATTATAAGACCCCCCAAAATCTAAATATTAATTTAGGAAAAAAACAAAAAGCCTGAATATAAGACTACCCTATAGGGAAAAAAGGTTTTACTAGTAAATATATAAAACTGCTAACAGCAACCACACTCCTATCAAGCCAAGGCAGCCAGTACATGCTGGAACCTGGGGATGATAGGAGTGTGAGAACAGCCTCCCTATACCATGCTACCATCACCACCCCCCTTACACATCCATGCTATCATACACACACTCATTCATAAACATTTAAATACTCATTCATTCCATTAATCACACACACACTTCCTCAAAAACCTTCCCCCACCCCCTTACCTGAACTGCAGATCTCTCACTCGAAGACTTCTGCAGGGGCCCGGCTGTGCGAGCAACTTCTCTGGCCCCGCCCCCAGAGGAAGGAGGGGGGAGGCAGAGTTATGTGACACTCTGCTAGCTTCCTGTTCTCCTGCTGCAGAAGAGACGCTGCTCGCGACCAAAACAATATGTTTATTGAATAAAGTGTCAGAGACTACTTGCTTAACGCGTTTCGCTCTAAGCTTAACATTTTACTCATAAGCCCCCATGGTGATGTTCATGCCTGGATAAGATTT
>VKOC01016103.1:0-66006 GCA_009364415.1 Spea multiplicata
ATACACTACCGTTAAAAAGTTTGGGGTCACTTAGCTGTTTTCATGCCAAATAAGGACATTTCTAGCTGTAACATAATTACAAAAGGGATTTCTAATAATCAGTTAGCTTTCTAAAGTTAACATTGGATTAGTGAACACAGCGTGCCATTGGAACACAGGAGTGATGGGAGTGATAAAGGGCACAGGAGTGATGGGAGTGATAAAGGGCCTCTGTACGCCTGTGAAGATATTCCATTAAAAATCAGCCGGTTCCAGCTACAATAGTCATTTACAACATTAACAAGTATGGGATAAACAATTTGGGCATAGAAAGGACAAAATATTGCACGGGTGGTGCACGGCACTAGAAAATCCCAAATAGATTGAAAATACATGCTACCAAAAATAACAAAGATACCCAATAAGATTCTACAAGAATTATTGAGAGAATATTCTGTCCAGTCCACTCATGTTATAAAGAAAGTTTCCCCGGATAGATGTTTGGGGTTGTTTGCCTTCTATCCAACTTTGTGCTGTTTTTTTTAGTGGAATGTTGTATTAAATTAGCATTATTTTTCTTTTACTGTTTTTTATTTTGAATTTTTGTAACTCTTTGTCTTTTTGTTCATCTTCCTTATCAGAGTGTACCTTTTTATCCCTTGTATTCTTGGCGGTTTGTTGAAATAAAAGGCGTATTGGGTAACTGTTGTCAATTAGCATGATGTGAGTGCATTATTTTATTTTTGCCTGGAGTGTTTAATTGCCTTGGGTTCTCTGGGACCTGTTTGTATGGATTCAGACAGATATGCCGCACGTCACGTCAGTGCTTTTAAACTTACCGGAAAACTTGGTGGAGATTCTTTGGTTGGGAGATCACGTCTACTGATGCTTATGTGGCACGTTAATAGATTTACTCCAAGCCAATGACATCAGATAAAATCCTGATGCTTATGCCTGCCCGGCATCACATAAAAGGCTTGAATAATACCTTTTATTACATGTTAACCAAAAAAAGCAGTTCTGCCTTTATTTGATTTTAAATTTGAGTGGTTTATTGGTTTATTAAATAAAATATAATCCAAACTTTCCAAGATACTGCCCTACCATGTAACTTCAGCACAGAGGGGTGGATTTACCCCCCCCCTGCTTAATGTACCTATTCAGTCGGGTCCAAACACAACTGATGACAGTTCGCAAAGCCTGTCTAGCCTCCATTGCCATAGCAGCACCTGAAATATGCTACATTTTATCCAAGAGGCAAGTCATTCTGGTTTAAGATTTATTTTTGTATAGTATATATATATATATAAAATGTGTGTAGTAATATTTCATTAGAAAGGATGTGTGTTGTATGTATATATATGTGTTATGTGTGTGTGTTTATATTATATATATATTATATATATTCCATCTAGAAAGTAGAGAGGGAATACTATACATAAATGTAGTGGTTTTTGTCAATAGTAGTAACTGAAATGGGAGCGTAATATGTGTAATTTGGTTAAGTGTGCAGTGAGTACATTTACTCGGACTATTAGATTATAGAACCAAAAGAAGCATGCTGCGTGATGCACTGGGGTTCGTTCCACCAGTCTGTAGCGTAAAAGCCTCAATGAAAGATTTATCGATACTCGGTCACTCAGTACCGGAAGGGGTAATTACCAGTCTGTGATTAATAATTCACTACATGTCTCCTCTTCCAGCTCAGTTTGAGCTAAATGGGGACTTTATTACACAGGGTAGTTTTAGTTCATAGATATAATCATTAAAAAAAAAGAGGTTGCCTTTAATGAACTCATGTTCAATAGCCATATATAAAGGAAGCTTGATTGCTGACCCTGGCAGAGTTCCCATGTATCTTAGCCTGCGGGTCTTAACACATGTAAAACCGTGTTTGAAATGCCACTTGCTTTCACATGTATGGCTGTCAATTTCCACAGCACATTATACATTACAGGGTTAACACTATGAGTTAGTTTAAATATATACTGCGTGTGTGTATATATATATATATATATATATATATATATTATATATATATATATATATATACAGTATATACATAGTCGGACTGGTTATCTGGCAGACCAAGCAATTGCCTTCCTACCTTTGGTGCCGTCTGTGCGTGAGTGTAAGAGTGTAAGTGTCGTTTATTGGCCACTGGCCTTAAAGGGCCAGGTCTGTTTTTCATCGCCAGAAGACTTTTAAATTACAGCTACATTTTTGCTGGCAGCTATAGATATATCCATATTGGTCCAAGGTGTAGTCTTTAGATAAAGATGGACAAACATAGGGAAACGCCTTTTCTGAATGATTTTCATCTGATTGAGAGACCTCTGAGATCCTGAAAGGTTTTGAGATTCTACTTCTTTTTCTATGTTTGAGGAACAAAAGATGTTTTTTTGCGATGGTTGGAACACAAAATGTAGCTGTACCCCTCTACGGGAGCTGTGGCATGGTAGTTTTAATCTTTAAAGGCTCCTGGTTTGCCTGTATTTATCTTAACGGCGCCCTCCAGGATATACAATCACGGGTTTTAATCCTGTTGGGGGTTTTATGTACTATAAGCAGCCGCAGATATGTTTTTACTGCACAGATTTAGCTCAGTTGTAGTTATAAGCAAGTCTGCGATAGCCGATGCAGCCGCTAGCTCACAATTACTTGTTGCGGTAAATTTGGAGCAGGGAAACTGTTTAAATAGAGTTCTCTGTGTGCCCGTTACAATTCATGCTCTGATTTTCAGCTTAGTAAGATCATACCACATTCACTAGGGTAATTCAGGGTTTTTAACCCAAAACAAAATCTTGCTCATAATCACTGAAAAATGTTTAGCATATAAACACTGTTTTTACCTTTATTACTATACAGCGCCAAGGAATTTGTCACTGCTATAAATTAATAGTTACAATAATATCAGTCAATTCTATAGGAGAAATGTCCATTAAAGTATTCATTTATTAAAGTAAAAAAAAAAACAAAACAAATAAACATAAAGCTCTTACCTGCCGCAGCAGAGCCTTCTACCTCCTTCTCAATGAAGTAATTATTTTAATGACATCTAATGACATCTAAGCCTCAGACTCTCTCGTTTTAGACTATGCCCTCTTGTCCTGATAATTCTCCTTTTTAACAATATATTTCCCTGTCGAATTTGGTTAAATTCCTTTTTTGTATTTTAATTGTTTCCATCCAGTCCACACCAAGCCATACAAGTTGAGATATATCAGCTGATTCTCACAAAACTAGAGCATCATATTATGACAATGCTGGTGACAGGGCACATCATGTGTATTTACATACAGGTTTTGTACCATGCTAAAGCCTCAGAATACAAATGGCTAAATTATGGTTATTTTCCCCTAATTAGTGACATAACGGAGGACTGCACAAATTAAAAGGACTCATAAGGCATTTTAATGATTTTTTTCCTTAACCTTTTCCATTATTCATTCACTGGTTAAAGGATATGAATTACAAATGGCTAAAATCTACATCCAAGGCAGGAATGAGAGATCAAGATCCGCTATATTCCTGTAGATGGTATCTGCATAATCTGTTTTAAAGAACGGGAGCAACAATATAGATGGAAAGCTAAATATACATATAAAACATGTAATTAAGAAACGCTGTTCTTACAGTACAGTCCAGCCGGTGGATGGGGGCCACTAGGCTAAACTTGCCACCTGGGCCACAGAGGTACAGGACATTCAAGTCCTTGGAACTTAGGGCCAAGTTACAGTTTCACTGTAGAAATCCCTGCCTTCTGCTTACTTCTTTCAAGTAGCGCTAGATTCAATTAGAATTTTAAATCTTTGGTTGGACGGCTCATTGTAAAACAGGTGAAGCTATTCTTTATGAGTGACCCATGCAAAGTGTGCGTTGCAATGATTAACGCAGCGTACTTAATCTTCAGGAGGTCCTTTTAAGAAAAGATGTATACAGACCGTCTAAGCAGAGTCAGGCTGTCTGACAAAAGAGAAAGAGACTGTCTCGAGACGTCTGAGTTGTGATGTTGTCCATAAATGGAAACGGCTTAAACTTATTCTTCATTTAAAAGAAACGCCTGAAGAAATCTGTAAAAAGCATTCACTGTGAGCTTGGCTGGAGACAGCATGCGTTTGTTTACCCCCGAGAGTGCTATATTGGAGGCAATTACCGTATTGCTTCGAGGACTTGAAGTTAACATCATTTTTATTCTTTTGAATTCTTGAGAGCCAGTAGCCCATTGAGAATGTTAAAAATGACCATTATCATTATATTAAATTATTCCATATTGATTAGAGGAAAGTACAACAAAAAAGAAGAGCAGTCAACTGCTTTTTGGCAGCAAATCTGGCTTTTATTTTGTATAAAAACAGTCCAGTTGCAATGAAGCATCCCTGTTCAAATATCCTTAAATGGTAACGTTAAAAACACCAAACTTTTTTTCTTTTTTTTAATTGCGTTCTAGCCTTCCAACTAGTATAATTCCAAATCCCGTAATATCATATTGCCCAAATAGCTTTTAATAACGTTCAGAAAGTAAAACTTCTATTCTTCCTTTTTGTTGCAAACAGAAGTAGAAGGAGGATGTCGTATTATCTTGTATTTTTTGTTAATAATGTTATTTTTTAAGTAAAGTATCCTTACAGAACTTTTCCTGCTGGCTAGAAAAGATGTAGTCTTGGCGCTGGTGCTTGCCCCTTTCAGGCGTACCTACCTTTCACCATATTGTATCTGTCCATGAAGAACTTGGATAGAGTCGCCCCTTCACTCTTTAATGTTATGATGACATGGTTTAAAATCCGGGTCACCGGCATTAAAAGATCTCCCATTAATGTCCACCAACCCATCTCATAACGGTTTAAAATAAAATTCCTGCTGGATATACAAAGAACCTGAGAACAGTGGGAGTGCACGCATTTTTAGTTAACTTAACACAAGACAGGCATGTGTGAATCGCACTCCTATTGCATGTGGCAAATCCAAGCAAAGGTGCAAATTAGTTGAACGGTGCATGTGGAACTGTAAAGGGAGCAGCTGGATTTGCTCTTGTGGAACTCAGACATTCGAGAACCCAGGGTTAGTAAGAAGTGATGGAAGCTTGTCTAAACACCTCGGCTTTGGTGCGGTCTTCAGGTTGAAAGATGTGTCTGCTTCATTAAAGCCTCTGCAGGAGACCAACGTCAATTGGTTAAATTAAACATTAATTTTACCTTCTACTAGTGCCACTTGTACCAGGCTTTCTAGGCTGACAGGGCTTCCTGAATCGATAACCTGGGCTTAGCGAGATGGAAGAGCAGGTCTTCAATACCTTGTCTAAGACATCAGGTTTGGTACTGGAGGTTGAAAGATTCATTTCATTAAGCCTTACGGGACTTGTGGTCTCTTCTTAAGATTTTCCACTTTTTTTTTATTTCAGAGGATTTTCAAAGCAATGATATTTACACCAAATAGGTTTTGACAATTACATATTTGTTTTTTGATTATTTAAACCAAGTATATACAAACACACTTAGCCATGACCACACTGCCTTTTAGTAAACAATAGAATTTACTGAAAGTGTTCTGTATATCAAGGGTTACTTACCTTTTTGATCCAGTATATGATATATATATACGTTATTTTATATATTATATACGTTATTTGAAAATTCTATTACCGGGGTTTGGAACGCATGAATATGTGGCTTTCGACACCCAGCTGGTGTGGAATACATTACCTTTCAATGCAATGCATTATGGGACTTGTAGTCTGCCGCAGCTGGAGTACCAAGGATTGTCTGTCTGTAGAGACAGAGAAGTCTGACTTCTTATATGTGGCTGTTGGTATAGAGACAGAAAGAAAGGTACACTTACTGGCATAAAATCCAAGCAAAGGCATGAATGGCGCTTTAGCTACGTATTTATTGATTCTGTCTGCTGGTATGGTTGCGAGGTTTTCAGCTTGTGGACCAGTTGAATTTTGAGATGCCTGCAAATGCTTTAAGCACATGATACTGATAGCTTTCAGACTCCACATCCATTAATAGCTTAGCAAAGTGCTCTGCAAATGCTGCTCTTTCGCATACGCCAGGGGATATTCGCCTGTAGCCTGGGCATTTCATATCCATTTCCGCATCTCAATCCATGGCCATAAATTATCCTGCAGAAAATAAAAACCTCTGAGAAATGGCTCAGCGTTTCATTGTATGCTGTACGGGTTATTATTATGGTGAGGGTAGAAGTTGAAGATAGTGTATTATAAACTAGTAAATGAGACATGTTATTTTTGGCTACATTTGAAACGCATCACTATGATGTAATCATGACATGTATAGCAGTAGTTTATAAACTAATGGCGGGTAGTAGATGTATGAGCCTATATAGTATGTTTTTGGGGGTTATCTAGTGTTGTATGGTAACCAAAGCTAGTATGGTCTTAAACTTGAATCTGGTATGAGCCTCGCAACTAGGGATGCCATATTGGGTGTTTTTGTGAAGTATACTTTTCGCATGTCGTTGGCCAGCATGTTGGATGCGTGACTGAATAATTGCTGCCGTGCAATATGTACAATGTGTAACTGAGTAACCTATTCCCTGCCGTCATTGTATGCATACCGCATGGAAGGATTTACCTATACATTATGCTGGCTATGTTGGCTACGAAATGTTACTCTCCTGCTAATTCCTGGCTTAGCGTGTATTGAAAGCGGTTATGTCAGCTTAAGGCAACATTGGATATGGGAGGCATATTGATTGCCAGTCCTTTCAGTGACCTGGAATTAACAGTGCAGCACAACAGAAAAAAAAGATAGAAAGACATCCATTTTTAGGATCAGATTGATGATTATTGGATATGGTGTTACATTTAATACAATAGCTCATCCTTTTAAAGCGGTGCCGTATGGACAGAACACCCTGTTTTGCACCACATGAAAAATTAGCAACATTTAAACATAGTAATATAGGAATCACCATAAAAATAGAAGCCTTGATTCTACTTTTATTATATTGCAGCCAATAGAAATCTAAGACTTGAGATGATGATCACGCAACTGTTGATTTATATGAATTTATTCACTGAATCGTATGAGAAGGTAGAATTAATATTCCAGATATGAAATTACTTGATAAATGATAAATTCATTATTTTGCTGAGTATAATTGCGAAGTTTTCAACACCTCGACGTTTTCAACACCTCTTTAGTAACGTGGTAATGTAATATATACATTTAGACCATTTCATGGTGACCAGCTTAAAGTTTTTTAAATATTAGTAATTTACACAAAGCGAGGGCTTGTGTGAGCTAGCTCCTTAATTCTTTCCACTATACTTCATTCATACTATATTCACGTCTGTCCCACATATGAAATGCTTGGGAAAGTTTAAAGTGTTGCGCTTTGGCCTTGATTAATATTGGGTGGGTGCAGCGGTGCTCCCTGCTACAGCACACTAGCTTGCCAGACTGCCAGGTAGACCAAGGGAGCAGCTCCGCACAGTCTTATACAGCAAAAGAAGCTTCAATCATCTTAAAACGGAAGAGAAGTCATGTCAAACATGGAGCAAGTCCAATCTCTTCCTTTATTGTGAAAAATAAAAACATTTCATCTAAATTGGGTGTGTTGGAGGGCCTTAGACACATGTTATCCCTTGAAATCATGAAACTCTGCTGGGAGTACTACAGTCCTCGAGGACTAAGTTTGACGCTTCTGGTAGTCTCAAACATTGTTTGATAACCCTACAGTATTACCAAGTCCGACCTCATCTGGACGCATACTTATCAACTATCCACGTTTGTGTGGTATAGGGAAACATTGTCAAACATTAACTTACATCCACTAGGTAAGCCTAAATACTTGTTTTTCCCAAACAAATTGTGTAGTGCAAGGGATTCTGGGAAGTTATATGCATATCAGTTGAATAACTAACACCTCTCTACTGAATTCATGGATCATTTAGAACTCATGTATGCTGTGCTAGACAGCTTTAAAATAAAGCTCGGGACAGAGGTGCAGAAGCCGGACCACCAGTCATGGACAGCTGTTTCTTCCTTAATGTGCCTCGCCAGCATGAGGTTGGCTGCTGCTTGAGGCTTGGGTCACACTCAGAATATGTTATGGAGGGGACAAGAAAGGTGATGAAAATCTCCACTTAAAGTTAAGAAATAAGGAAGCATTGCCAAACACTAACGCACATTCACCAGGCTAGGCTTTATTTGAGTGCAAACGCTACTCACAGTTCCATTAAGCATATGCGTTCCAAGAGAGCCAACAGACAGTTGGGATAGTTGGCAACTATATGGAAGGCAACTCAATGCATATGCCTTGTATGCTGATTGTAGCAAGAATCAGTCGAGCCAAGTTAGGACTAGTCATTTTTCACCGGAAGGAACGGAGGTTATGCCCTTGAGGTCTCTTTTTTTTTTTTTTTTTTTTTTTTTTTTTTTTTTTACTGAATCAGTGTTTCCAGGAAATTTGATTCTTTAATCCATTGTTGTCTCTGCCTTATCACACATGTAAGGTACCACCTCTCCAGGGCTGTTTAAGCGTACATTATTAAAAAGATACTCTGCTGGCGGTATCCTCTTTTACGAAATGCGTATTAATAGCAGATTCTAGAAAAATATCTAGATTCCTTTAAACTGTTAACTGGGGTTGTGCAGGGTCTTTAATCAAGCAATACGTGTGAAACTGTACTAATACGCGTTTGTCGGCAGATAGCAAAAGCAATCAATAATATAATAAATGTTTCTAATAGTGGAAGCCGACCAGGTTACCGAGTACCACTGGTCTAAATTTTTGATAGTTTTGAAGTTTTGCAAGAGCTACACAACCATTCAAAAGTTGGGGGTCACTTAGCTTTCTACTCCTTTTTGAAAGAAAAGCATTTTTATCCATTAAATGTATCAGAAATACGGTATCGATGTTAATGTTATACTTGAGTATTGTAGCTGGAAACGCATGATTTTACTATAGAAGAGAAGCACATGTTTGTACCGCAGCTAATATGTAGGTTTTGTACTTTTCTGTGTTAATTAATAAGATTAGCATAAACGATATAAAGAAAGGAAAATATTTTGTAACTGCTAAATATGAGTCATGTTGTTGAAACTAAAACTATTATTCACCTTTCAAAAGGGTTCTATGGAAAGAGAAATGAAGGCAATTATTGTAATGATCTGTCAAATGGAAATCGGCGGTGAGTATCATGACAGTAAATTATACAGTTGCCAAAATAAGTGCAGACGCTGCCAAGAAGCCAGATGGCACCGGAAAATATTTTTCAGAATTTGGCAATCCCAGCACTGCTAATCGAAAGCAGAATGGCACATGGGAATGCCATAAAGTGTCACTGGAAGTCATTTTTCCTTATGGTGTACGGAGTGTAGTGTGACAACATAGAACAAAATATAGCATGTTATGTGTAAAATATATGCTCCCTTTGTGTTTATTACATTGGTAGATGTACATCTGCTTAAAGGGGCATAACCATTTTCATTGTGAAACCTTAAATATTAATGGGTATGAGTTCATGTTTTTGTGAAAATTGACATTTTTTTCCCATCTCACTGAGTCTGGTTAGATGGAGATGTCAGGATTTTTAGTTGGCTACTGCAAAACCTTCCTTTTGTTTCTTTTCAGCCATTCAGAGGTAGAGGTGCTTGTGTGCGTCGGATCATTGTCTTCCTGCATAACCCAACTGTGTTTGATTGATCTTTAGGTCACAAATTGATGACCAGAAAGTCTTCAGTATTTCCTGAAGAGAGCAGAATTCATGGTTCCATCAATTATAGCAAATCACCGAGGTCCTGAGGCAGCAAGGCAGCCCCAGACCATCACACTACCACCACCATGTTAGATTGTTGGTGTGATGTTCTTATTGTGGAATGCTGTGTTAGCTTTACGCCAGGTGTATCAGACCCATGTCCTCAAGATGCTTTTTTGGCAAATCTGAGATGAAAATGCCATTTTTGTACAGACCCTTTATTATTGTGGAATTCTGAACACTGAGGCAAATAAGTCCTTCTTTACGTTAGTCTTTTGTGACCTGCTGGATAAGTTGTCAATGTGATCTTGGAGGAGTTTTGTTAGGCAGGGAAGTTTTAGCTATTTGTAGGTATTATCTCTCCCCAGGGTTTGCTGGAGTCCCAGGTCTTAGAAATGTTTTTGAAACCCTTTCCTGATTGATTGATGTCACTGACTTCTGTTCTTGAAATTCTCTAGATCGTTGCATTGTGTGCTGCTTTTTGAGAATTTTTAGGCTACTTTAGACAATTTGATGTTTATATTCAACAGGGCTGACAGTAATCATGCCTGGGAAATTTAACCCAATTATCTGTTAAATTTGGTTAATTTGTTGCTTTAGCATCTAAGGGGACAAGGTATGCAAAAATTGAAGAAATTGGCAAGGGGCAAATACTTTTTCACAGCACGTGTACTAAATATTCCTAACACTGTAATGGTTTCAAAATGAAAGAAAAAAAATCCAGGTGTGGCATAGGTTCCTCATAAAGTTATATTATTGTAATTTACGTATGCTTAAATGCAATTGCCATTATACATTAAATACTGCATTTCTTACTTTATGTGTAATCATTCATTTTTATGACGTTAAAAATGGGCCCTCGATAAATCATTTTAACTTAGGGCCCCTAAAAACCTATAAATGCCCCATATCCATTTATGCAGAATTAATAAATATAAGCCATTAAATAAAATATGGTTTTGTACAAGGGGAAGGTTCAGAGGTTGCTTACGTTTCATCATGGTTCCATAAGTCATTCCATATGACAAATACATGTTGAGATCTCTACATGATTCTGTATGTCAACCCATCTTGTAAAGACTCAGAGCATGTTAAAATTCCCCCAGTAGCCTAGTTTGTGAATGTAACGTCTTGTCTAATCTATGTTACCTCCTGTCTTACTGTGTAGAAGCCGTAAATATGTCCCATTTACTGTCAAATTGGCAAATCTCTGTTTTCCCTAGACAATACTTTGTCCATTACCAGCTTTGAACAGTGCACTTAAGTGCTGCATAGAGATGGTTTGGTGCGTCATCAAGAACATTTTCCTGCCATGAACTGTGTGTTAAATGTCAGTATGATATACAGAGAGTGATACACTCACACTCAATTGATGAAAAATAAAGTATTTTGTACAATTCTTAGTAAATGCATGTGTTTCTAATTTTATATTAAAAAGACAGCATTTGACATCATCACATACAAGCTTGTTAGAGCCATATGCAGTCATCAGGAAACGTCTTTTGACTGTCCCTGTCTGATGGATCAGTAGTGGCAAGATCTGGCTTCTATGTCATAGATGTCCTTAAATAATCCTACAGCTGCTTTTTAACAAGTGTACTGGATTAAAACGAGCTTCTGGCATTTGGTCTACAGCCTTAATGCGGATACGTGTTGGATCATCTCTTGGTACAGTTGCAGTTTCTTATTAAAGGAAACTAGTCCAAGGAAGACACCCTGTTCTCATGTGAAATAAATTATTATAATTTTCTGCAGTTATATCATTGTCATAGGGAACCAATATGTTGCGGTTTGTTTCTTGCAGCCTGGAGGGGAAGCAGTTTTTTTTGTACCAGCTCTTTAGAGCACTTCCAGTGCATTTTATTGTGAATATTGCAAAATGCTCTTTCTTCTGAAACATGTTTAAATGTAATAACGATTCACTGTAAATATATGACACCAGAAATCGTGGTATATCGTAAAGATATGGTTTATAAGAAATAGCCCAACACATTCTGTACAGCTAAGAATTAGCTAAGCTAAGAATTTAGAGCAAATGGCATTAATTTGTTCTATAAATGCCAGAGGCCATGCCCATTTCCAACACCAGGCTGGCAGTCAGGTTTATGTTATGGGGAACCAAACAGGTCGCAGAAGAATGTCTTTCCCTAAAACCCTACTATACAGGAAATATCAATCATTAGCGAGCTTTTGCCTTTGTAGCACTAAGTGGCAACCTAACCTCAGGTGAACTGGTACCTGACATAGGCATGCGCTGCAGTTAGCTGTCCATGTTTCTGGCTCTCAGAAGGTTAATTAGTATGTGTCTGTGTGCCATGTGGCATAGGCACGGGCTCTGTCTTAATGGTGGTAACAGATAAAACATTGTATTCCCGTTCACTACATAATAGATTGCTGGGCTTTGCTTCGCCTACATTCATCAGTGAAGGATGTCTGTTTACAAAGGAGAACTGTGATGTTTTGCTTATTCCACACATTCTTTGCGTTCTTCTACCCTTTATGAATTGTTAATGAAACATATGTATTTTTATGCCAAATTACAAAACTAGAGTTTTTCATTTTTCAATTGAATACATCATGGCCCTATGTAATTGCTGATGGGTCTTTAACACCATATGATTTCATGGTAGCTATTTATGTGACAAAGAAAGGAAAAGCAGTGAACCGGTGACAGGGCCATGGGCAGCCAGGCAGGGTGCCCATGCTGACCCCTGCCAAGAGTGCCTACAATGGGCACGTGAGACTAAGAACTGGACCACAGAGCAATGAAAGCAAGTGGCCTGGTCTGATGAATCACGTTTTCTTATACATCACTTGCATGGCCAGGTGCGTGTGCTTACCTGGAGAACCCATGGCACCAGGATGCACGATAGGAAGAATCCAAGGCGGTGTAGGCAGTGTGATGCTTTGGGCAATGTTCTGCTGGGTCTTGCCATTAATGTGGATGTCACTTTGACACTAACCACCTACCTAAGCCATGTTGCAGACCATGTACACTCTTTCAAGGACACGGTATTTCCTAATGGCATTGGCCTCTTTCAGCAGGATAATGCGCTCTGCCCAAGGCAATAATGGTTTAGAAATGGTTTGAGAAACACAACAATGAGTCCAAGGTGATCTCAATCCAATTGAGCGTTTGGGGGATGTGCTGTTCAAACAATTCATGAAGACCCCACCTGGCAACTTACAGGACCTAAAGGATCTACTGCTAATGTCTCAGTGCTGGATACCACAGCACACCTTTAGAGGTCTGGTGGAGTCCATCCCTTAGCGGGTCAGGGCTCTTTTGGCACCAAAAGTGGGACCTACACAATATTAGGCAGGTTGTCATAATGTTATTTCTGATCAGTGTACATGCTGAACTTGTAAAAAGGAGAGGCATCTGGGGATGAGAGAGTGACCTAGTGATTGAGTCTTTTATGAGGGTTTACCTTTCCAAAACAGGGACATGTCGAAGTTATGCATCTAGCACATAAAATAAGTCACAAGTATTTGAATAGATGTGTGCACTCACAAATAAATGTTATCAAAAACAGTATTGACTTTAAGAAGAAAATATAATAATTTACAGATATTAATATCTGTCTTCTTATTTAGAAGGTTATATTTTACCTAAGTAAATATGCCTGGAGAAAATTTATTTTAACACGTTAAGGAGATTTTTTTATATATATATCAATAGATCATATTACTGCATTTTATGCAGATATACAGAATTTAATTTTTTATGAACGATAGTTATACATATTTTATTTTTGAAATGATATGAATGCACATAATTAATTATTGATTTATGTAACAACATTCTTCTGAGATTGGATAGATTTTTATAAATCTATTTCCCCCAGTGTTTGATAATTATAGAACTAGTAGAACCTGCCTGCATCATCCTCTAAATGTACTTATTTACTGTTTAATTAATCCTTATGACAGTTATCCCGGGTAAAGTGTGAGCATAATACAT
This sequence comes from Spea multiplicata, assembly GCA_009364415.1. Classification (NCBI taxonomy): domain Eukaryota; kingdom Metazoa; phylum Chordata; class Amphibia; order Anura; family Pelobatidae; genus Spea; species Spea multiplicata. The sequence goes on from VKOC01016103.1 coordinate 13,671, forward strand.
AATACCATAATCTTTTTAATTAGTGCTTCAAAAACATGGAATTAAGAAGCAAAAACTGCTGAGAAGATTGTATATTTTATAACAAATATAAAACATTACAACCGTCGTTATAATGTATAATGGCTGAGGTTGCCACCAACAGTAATCTGCCATGAAATGCCCTGCTTTATATCATTGTATCATTTTGGAACAAATCACAGGTTTCTGCAGACTTAAAAAGTCACGATAAAAGGTACAGAAACAGCAGAAAATTAACTACTGAATTTCACTTGGTGCATGCACTGGAAAATGAGAGACGTAGGTACACTGACTGTGAATGCACGGTTCCACCTGGTCGCTCAACTCACATATAAGTGAGTTCACCTCTCACTAAAGTTTGAGAATTGAGAAGAAACATCTTTACCGTACATTTGTGCAGTTCCTTTTGTAAAATAATAATCACAAATACTACATTCTTGCTATCTGATTATTCTTGGGGTTTTTTTGTTGAGATCATTCTGGATTGTGCCAGTTCATCATTAATCGTTATAAAAAACTTCATTGTCTGCCATCCAACAGACATCTCTATCTCCCAGCTTGTTGTGCCGGTTACTGTATTTCAAACTTTGAAATATTTGAGAATATACAGCTTTTTAAATATATGTAACATCCATTGAAGAGGTTTTACACTTTGATTTTATAGCCCTGCAGGTCTCCACTTGTTCAAGTTTGGGAGAACATAAAGCATGAGTCAGTTAGCCATTCAGTATAATTATTTTGTAATGCAGGACAGAAAATGGGGATTTTAAATTACAGAATGCATAATTACACGTGGGAAACTGCCCACAGATGAATTACAAGGGTATTTAATAATATCTTTACCATGAATTATTTTACTAGTTTGTGTGTGTCTGTTAAGGTATTTAATTGTAATACCAAATGTAGTAGACCCTTAAGCAATATGTAGAACTCAAGAACAACCAGGATACTTTAAAGACCACCTTAGAACCGTTAGATCGCAAAGCCTCTTTAGTCTTTAGTAGTCATTGATAGTTCATCAGTGCTCTCTCTTCACTGCTCCATAACATTGTCGGAATTAGGTAATACCAATATAATACATTCTTCCCGCAAGTAGAACCTTTTTATCTGTGTTGGAAACCTTTGGGCTCCGGTGACCACCATGTATCAACAATTTTGCTTCAGTATTATTTAGCTCATTCCTTTGCAGTAGATATTCTTCGAATATCTACTGTCACAGTAACTCCCAACCATCCCATTTTCAGCGAGACAGCTCCAATTCTCAGGCACCATTATGCCAAGCTCCACCACTGTTTTGGTGCAAGCAGTGGGGATCATGGGCTGGTTAGGAAAATCAGAATCTCGCCTGTGACTCGCCCATTAATCTGTAAAATAAATTGAGGTCTGTGCTTTTGCATGTGGCCACCTCGCCATGCAATGAAGCAGTTCATTCTGAAGGAGGTAAGCTAAGCCTTTGTCCCCAAGCATATCCCTGCCACCCCCCACCAAAGGTGTCCTGTTTTCAGCACCAGAAATGTGGAAAGGCATGACAGTACATAATCATAAAACTAGTAAATCAGGTTCACCAATATTGTTATGGTTACTTATTAGACCTCCAAAGTCTCCAAATTTAATGCACAGATCAGTATATAATAAGTGGTTCGAGTTTATCTAAAATTATGCACTTGTGTCATTTCACTTTTGTTTGTGTTGTATTACATTTGTGTTGGAGTTTCTACTACTGCATAGCCATGGTCAAGTATATATCACAGGCTCCTAGAATTCTGTAAATCATTTCTCATATTGTGGATTCTGAGACAATTATCATGCTTTTTTTCACAGAGCTCACTTAAAAGAAGAGGTAGCAGAGAGATGCACAAAGAGAAAAGGACGTTTGGCCAGGTAACTTGATTCTATATCCAACCTAACAGGTAGATAGGTAGATACCTATTTATAGTTGAAATCAATTGACCCATCTTGATTAAGTTTTTGTCAGAATGTAACTTTTGCAATGATGTGTGCTGTAGGATGTCAATGATACAGTTTTTATTAACAGTTGATGTAGCTCTTTACAATCAGTGCTACAGTAAGAGCAATGTACTTACTATTATTTTAGATTTGAGAGTATAGCCTTCAAACTGCCATGGCTACAACATCTCTTTCATGTCCCCTTTTTGTTTCCAGGAGGACAGTGCTGATTTAAAATGTCAGTTACAGTTTGCTAAAGAGGAAGCTGTGTTGATGCGTAAAAAAATGGCCAAGCTGGGAAAAGAGAAAGATGAGTTAGAACAGGAACTGGAGAAATACAAGTCGGTCTATGGAGATGTTGACTGTCCTCTCCCAACTGGAGAAACAGGTGGTCCACCCAGCACTAGAGAAGCAGAGTTGAAACTGCGTCTTAAGCTTGTCGAGGAGGAAGCTAACATCCTGGGCAGGAAGATAGTAGAACTGGAGGTAGAAAACAGGGGCATTAAAGCAGAAATGGAAGATCTCAGGTGTCAGTATGAAAAGGAATTTCTAAGCAGGGAGTATGTTTCAAGCATTCCTACCTCACCTTATGGTGATTCCATGGAATCTGCCGCAGAGCTGCGCCGGCATCTCCAATTTGTGGAGGAAGAGGCCGAGCTGCTGAGGAGATCCATTTCTGAGATAGAGGATCACAACAAGCAGCTCACTTCTGAGTTGAATAGATTTAAGTTTGGGCCAGACCAGGACCTTGTCTGGATTGATGGCAGCTCCTCTAAATGCAACGGTTCTGTGCAGGAGGAACTAAAGTCTGCTAGAGTCCAGATCAGTGAATTAAGTGGTAAAGTTATGAAACTTCAATACGAAAACAGAGTTTTATTATCCAACGTGCAACGTTATGATCTAGAATCTCACCTGGGCACGCGAGCAGCAAGCCCTCGGGATAGTGACGCAGAAAGTGATACAGGGAAAAAAGAAAGTGACAGCGAGGACGGACGCTCAACTCAACCAAAGAGAGAAGGACCTATAGGTGGAGAAAGTGACTCTGAAGAAGCCTATGAAAAGACATCAGGTTTTGAGAGTCTAAAACCGTCCGAAATTGGGAACTTGTGTAGTGTTAAATCAAAAGAGGATACACCTTATTTTCTAAACATAAAACATGAGGCTGAGAGATTAGAGAGAAGCGTAGAAAGTCTAATTACAGATACAGATGGTTTAATTTATGATGGCAAGTTGAAGATGAGAACCTATTGTAGTGAACAGACAATAAAAAGCTGTTCACCAAAGCCAAACGACATTGAGATAGAAGTTCTGGACGGCATCAATTCTAAAATGAAAGCTTTCAGGAAAGAATTGCACAACTTCTTAGAAATGGTGGATCATACAGGGGAGAGCTTAAAAGAGCATGAAGAAGACCTATCCCCAATGCCTAATCTCACTGAATCTTCTAGTTACTTATCCAACTTGACTTCAATGTCTCGGGACTCACCCATTGGGAATCTTGGTAAAGATCTTGCCACTGACTTCCAGGTACATAATTGTAATTTCATTATTTTGACATTTGGCATTTGTGAACTTTAACTGTAATTTGCTCCCATCTTTATTATTGATTTGTTATCAGTATATTTATTGCAATGCTGTCCAGGAAATATATAAACATGTATATTATTGAATGTTATACAATATAACAAAGAACATCTTTGTTCTTTGACAAACAGCAACATCGGCAATAAGTATTAAAGATTAATTCTTATTTCTAATGCATGAATAATGTGCCTCACAACATGGCTTACTTGGGTATAACAATGGGGAGGAAACTGATACAATCACAGTCTGCACGCTTACTGTCAGTATGACACACTGCATCTCCCATTGCATGCGCGTCTCATAACCAGTGTTTGCGTTCTTTTTTCCCCCCTCTTTTTTTCTCTTGTTTGCTTTTCAGATGTTTCAGCCCATTATTTTGCTCATTCTCTTTTTAGTTTTGTTCTCTTCGCTTTCTTTTGCCACCATATTTAAGTTAGTTTTCCTGTTCACGCTTTTCTTTGTCTTGTAGTATTTTCCACCATCTATTTTCTTTTAGTTTATTTTGTTTATTTTTATCCCCCTCCACCCCTTTTGTTGTTTGTTTTTTTTTTGTTTTATGTACTACTCATGCACCTAGCAGTCCAAACTAAGGGAACACATGGATTGGCAGCTCAACAATGACCTTGAAGAAGATAGTCAACGTGTCCTTGTAAATCATGACCGCAGAACTGATGGAGACATTAAGTGCTACAGGCCAGGAGACAAGGGCTGTATGAGTCTAGAGGTCAGCAATATTACATTACACATTAGCATCCAGACCTCCCCAAAGAACCCTTACTGTAGTTTTGTTCTTATATTTCCTGGATCATTTGAGCAGCATGGTAATGGGTTAAATGTATGTGAGCAATACCATAACTGAATAAACCCTTGTAAAATATTTACCGGCAACACCTAGTGATACAAGATACACTTTCAATAAAATTACAGTTTACTAGAGAATAGAAGACATCTCATCCAGACTAAGTATTTTGATATGCTTTTTTAATCTGTAGGGAACAAAAAGTGCTTATTTTTAGGAGAAGTTGCAGCATACCACCTTGTGTTGTCCCATCACTGGCAGGAAAGCACTCCCATTGAGGGAACACTTTTTTGTGCATGGGTCCTGAGTGTCTCGTTAGATCTTGTGGAACTCTGGTCTAGTGATGAGTATAGCATGTTTGTGCTTTGACAAGAAGGATTTATTGAGAGGACACTTATCTATATAATATATATAACACCGTAAGAATTTGGGGCTAGTATTACTATACACAGGTTAAAGGGACTGTATAGCATCCCTGATAGCATTAACAAAACAGTATGCATATCAAAGTACCTTGAGTACCTTTAATATGCATTCTTTATTTTTTTATTTTAAAAAAGGGTTACTTCCCTTAGGGGAAAGCTGCAGCTCCTTTCCTCATCTGGGATATGTAAATTCTCCCCACTGAAGCAGCCAACCTGTCACAGGAAAGTATTACTATTCAAATACGTAGGAAAGCTTTTTGCGCATAAGCACGAGGGTCTTTTGGGCCTTTCAGGGACCTCTCATCTATCATATGATAGATAGCATGCATTCTGGAATGACAGAAGAACATGGTGTACTAAGCAGTTTTAATAAGCACATCTCAAAATACTGCAAGATGTCACGTTTAATTGAAATGTTTGATAGAAATTAGATGGTAGAATGGTAAAAATCCAAATCATTTAGCAGAATTTAGCATTTTTTCAAAAGGGATATAATGGGAGAAAGTTTCATAATAAACCTGTAAATACAGAGTAGGTCCGTAAGGTTGGGATAATCACTTTTGCAAATCAGCTGACAATCTTTGGGAACATTGTGGGAATTAGGTCACACTACATTTTGTAAAGCAGCGATTAGTACCAGATCAGTGGGCAAGAGGGCTGAAGATATCTCACATGAGAAGCTTTAACCCCACATGGAACACATGGAATGCTCCTCTGGATCAGAGGTCCAGCATGGCGGAGAAGCAATGGGGGTGCTGCACATGCCCAAAATCTAGGTCACCAAATGGTGATCACAAATGCATTAAGAACTTATAATTAACATGTTGTGTGAAGCAGTAAGTTATAATTTTGTATTATATTTTAACAGAACGGATCGCTACAGCTTTGTGTCTCAGTCTGACCAGAATAAAACTTATAGTATGAGCTTGTAGCTGAGCTGACTATTTGAACCCAAGCTCTTTACTATGAAGGGCCAGCCCAATGAACTTCTGCAGGAAGTTCACAATATATAATCTATAGATAAGTCTTCTACTCGAATACTTTGAGGTCACTGGTTTAAGTATGAAGTATACTATGACCTCACTGAGTTGGCCCTTCATATTTCAATAAACATACAGTTTTGTAAATTATACCCAATTCAATTTATAGTTACTAAACAAGCCATAACATTATTATCCACTCTTAATGCATGTTCAATTACATTAAAATATCAGTGTAACAATTACTAGAATTACTGATTATTCTGTTTAATATTGCCTAGATGTATTTTTTTCTGTTTTCAAAGTTATTAAAAACAAGGCAATCGTTTGTTTGCTGCCATTATTTAGTGAGTAATTTGGCTTAAAGGAGCCTTTAAATGGAACATTAAAGGCATTTTGCTTTGGGATACAAGAATAAAAATGTATTTTTATTTTACTGAATATGTACTGCTTTTCTGTACATATAACTGGTAATGAAATGGCCTAATCCCTGGTACCTTTATAGGTGCCCCCAATATTCCACTAATCCCCTCCCCTCAATACAACTGTTAAAAAAAATAATAATAATAATAATACATAGGAAATTCGTTTTTAAAAATACATTTACTTTTTAATATGTTTTTTTAAAAAAATAAAACAGAAATGACCTATACAACTCCCATAACCCTTATCCAGAATGATGGCTTGGATGATTTGAGTTGTAGTTCTCAAAAGTGCATGCACCAGAGCAAAACGTTTTCTACCTGTATTTTGCTTCTTTATCTTGATTATAAAATTGATCTATTTTAAAGGGTTAAAAATCATCATTACTGTTCGTGGCTGTGTCGTTCTGAAGCGAATATGTGACATTAATGTTGAATATATGTTTTCTAGTTACTAGTTCTTAACACTACTTCCCCTTTATCGCAACTAAGTAATTTGTTGGAGTTGTTTACGTTATAATAAAAAAGCATCTTATCTGTTAAGTGCAATTTTTCTGATGTCTGTAGACACATCAAGTAAAGCATCAATATAGAAATATGCAATGTTTTCAAAAAATGTTCACACTTAAGTTTCAGTTAATGGGTTTGCACCAAATGTTAAATGATGCATTTCTAGAGATAGAAAAAACATTTGGGCAGAAGCAGGCTCTAGCACCAATTAAAAAAGTCATTTTCTACTGGTTCTAGTAGATATATGCTTGTTATGTCACTTTGTAGTCAAAAGTAAACCTTACCATTCTTTCCACTAATCAGCTTAGCAACCATATGTCCACCGAAAAGAATTCAACTTTAAGGGAACTACAGGCTATTCTTGAACAAGAACGGAGACTTCATCAGGAGGAGTGTGAAAAGGTGACAGACAGAATCATTCAGGTATTTGATCACATTATCAGCCAACCTGAACTGACCAATATTAGCTGCCATAATATATAAAGTACCCAGTGGTACCCAATATTTTGTGGAAATCGAGAAGCATCTGTCCTTCTTTCATCAGTATGAAAGTATTCAAATTACATTATGTGGTTAAAACACATTTCTTCTTCTAAATACCTTATCTCAATTGCAAAATAGCTAACAATAGGCTGCAAGGTCAAATACAAATCTTGGTAAAGATTCTGCCCCTCTCAGTTTCTAACCACAATTGGAATGTTGGGACAAATGCATCGTATCAGATATCCTAGTCATGTGTTGATGAATTGGTTTAACGCTGATTATCTCTTGCTTAATCATATCCTAACTTCAAGTGTAATTTATTAGAGTGAATTGCCATTCATGATTATTTGAGTCAGTGAGTTGTGACTGTCTATTGGCTGAATTCCAGCTCATGTAATCCAATGGGATCCTAGGCTTCTGACGGCCTGGCTAATTTTCCAAAAACTGTTGGAGAACAAAATCAGACATGACTCTGTCTACCTGTAGACCTTGTTAAGTGTTTTTGTACTGCACAGTTGGCAGTTGGCCATCCATCTCATCGTTACAATGCTTTTATTCCATTGGCATTTTGGAGTAAGGGTTTTTGTTTTCCTTCTCTTATAGCTGGAAGAGGAACACTTGAAAGCAATAAGAAGAAAGGATTTGGAGGTCCAGAGTCTCACTCTTCAGAATAAACTGGAAGAGAAAACCTGGAGTCAGGAGAAATGCCTTCTACAGCAGGAGCTGGGGAACTTCAAACAGAATGTCTTTGTCTTGTATATCAAGTTAAAGTGGCTACTGGCACAGTGGCGTCAGTGCAAGAGGGCAGAACAAGAGGAAGTGGGGGATGAACTTCTTCAGGTAACATATCACGCAACAGCTGGAGACTAAGTTCCCATATAATTGCTTAGCCCTCAAGAACTTTGTTTAAAAATGTTCAGAATTTCTTTAATTACAATGCAATTTAACCGGTTAACACATGAGGATTGATGAATGTCAGCTGTGTTCAGTTCTGTTCTTACTCACTGTATCAGTGAATGTTGCATTGTGTCCAAAAAATGTTGTTACATTTAAGTGCAAAGGCCTTTAAAGAGTGGAGTTCGGTAGCTAGTTTGTCTATTATGGAAGCCTTAGTCTGGCTATCCTGAATCTAAGACAATGCCAAGGACGTTAGTATTTGATTATTTACAGCAGAAAACAAAACAGGCAGGCTAGATGGGCAGAATGGTCCTTATCTAATTCCAAATTCTAAGTATAGTGGACTACAGACATAAAAAAGCATGACTACACTAGAAAAGGAGCTCCCTCCCCTGTAGATCTTATAGTCTCAGCGTGCTGTTCTTCCCAACCCGGACCTTGTCTCGCATTTTTTATGTGTCTGTTTATACAATTTTGTATGCATTTGTGTACACTTAGTTTTCTCGTGTATACAATAAGAAACAATGGTTCTGCCTTTCTAGACCTCATACTATGTAGCTTATTGATAATATTGCTTGGAAAATTAACTGAAACCTCAAGAAACATTGTGATAGCACTAACACATCTTCAGAAATGTCTTTAGTACAGTTTTAAAAGTAAGCGACTTTTATTTAATTCCTATTTGGCAAACAGTGACGAAATCTGTTGTGTATATATAGAGGGTGAAACATAAGCTGTACTCTTCCCTGAAAGGCATGATTCATGATCTCTTCCTGTTTTTATCATGTTTATTCATATGTTGTGTTTGTCTCGATTCCTTTTAGTGTATTGGTGTGCAGGTTAATTTGTTATGTCCTTTTTTCCTAGCTTACTTGAACCCTGGCATCAGTTATTATACTAACATAATGGCAGTATGACCAGTTATTCGGTTTTATGTATTTGCGGTGACAATGCTAGGAAAGTGTCATTGAAGCTCTTTTTTCGTCCTTGGATGTTATCATTAATGTTACTGTTGCTTACTATAGATTGGAACATTATTTGTTTTCATGTGTCATTTGGAGGGGAGATAAATCCTATTTGCTGAATTAGGGTCCTTCAAATTATCCACCAACATAACTTATTTTGCTCCCAAAAAACAATGTCAATAAACTTGTGATGTCAAATATCTTTTAATTATCACCTCTTGGGGCAGACTCTTGTACACACTAGGAAGAACTCCATAGTGATACCTATTAGTATAGCTGGCTAGATAGATTATAGGATACTTAAGGTATTGCACTACTAGACAATGAAACAGAATTTCATGGCTAATAAGAACCATTTAGATCATCAAATCTGCCCATTATCTTTCTGTAGAGACTCAAACATTAATTAGTCCTTCAGGATAGCCGTTTGCCTATCCTATGGATGCTTAGATTCCCGTACTGTATTAACCGCTACCATTTTGGCTGGGAGATAGTTCACTTCTACCATCCTCTCAGTAATGTTCGGAAAATTAATTAATCATAATAGAGCAATTAAATGTATTCCAACAACAAAAAAAACATTATAGAAAACAAGACAAATTGTTCCATCAGATGGGGTTGACAGAGACAGAGATTTTAGTCTTGCATTGAGTTCTTCATTTTGCAGTGAAAAGTTACAGTCCAGAGAATGTAAAAAGTTGACATTACCTTTTAATTATTGTTTAAATGTATTTTCTAATGATATTACACACATTTTTTTTCCAGATTGACCAGCTGAACACCTTTCCAGAATTTTCCATTAATTCGGACCGCAGAGGAAGTGACCCCGACCTGGATGAAGGTGATGAAGAGGACGATGATGCTGTGTTTGCATTACAGGATTATTCCCAACATTCCACTTTTGATAGCATCAACCCCCAGCTTCAGACAGCTGAGTTATTACAGCACAAGAAGCAGGTAACATTCCCAGCGATTCCATCCAATGGACTGCTAGTTAGCTGTGCTTTAGTCAGGCGAGGTCCGGCAAACCAATACCGCCCAAGAAACAATCCCTGCCAAATGGTCTAGCGATATATCGGCCCAAAAAACACACATGGCAGACATCTCTCTCAAAAAGCACTACTCCTGTTCGACACACATGCACCAAAGCAAACTGTATGGAAAATCCACATGTATATCCCAGACTATATGATAATGTCTGAAAATCTTCAAATAAAAGCAGTCTGGGAGCCCCCTTCCTTCTCACAAGCCCTCCCTTGGCTGAATTTATAACGTATGTATATGTAACATGTAGCATTATTCACTCAGAGTCACAATGGACTGCAAACCTTCCTGTAATCCAGAATCCCTTAGCGTCTGTGCCCTTGGTGTAGCCCTCATCCCTCGTAGACGGCTGATGAAAGCGGCTTCCATGCTTGTATACCATGGGCATCACAGATTATAATAATATAATTATTATTAAGTGGCAAAAATGCCAAATATCGCTCATTTCTGCATTTACCGCGCCTATTAATGTATAATATAACCATGCTGCCATGGTATTAGAGAACTTAGGTTTATACTAAATGCCAATGAGGGAACACAATTATAATCCGTGTCCCTTGTTTCCTCATTATTCACAATTTAGAACCAATTCTCTGTGCATTGCCACCGTTTGTGCTAAGCAATAGAGGGAAGTATGTGTGCTATTTAGATCAATGAAACTTTTAAAAGCTTTTCATTGATGCCAAGCCAGATACAAACACCCATTCAGTGGAGATTATCGGAATGACAGTGATTGTACCGCCGCTGGCTTGACTCAGCAGATGAAAGTGCTGATCTCTGCAAGACTAATCTATATAATGGCCTAGCTCAATAATATACACTTCTCTATGAGCCATTGTTATCTCTCACGATAAAGTAGCTTCAGAGAGGGAAAAAAGTGCGTCTCTGTTTCATAGTATATCCAAGTGATCACAGGTTCATTCCGTGCACAAGAAAAAATAAATCTTTTTCGATGTTATATTTTTTTCTACATTTGAGTTGGTATGACGGTGAAATGTTTTTCTTTGTATGTCATTATCCAAATATTAGTAAAAGTGGGATGATTAACCATTGTACTCATGCTGCCAGGTAAAGGGAGTTCAAATACCTAAGGCATCGATGTAAAGTGGGATTTCAACCAATCATTCTTTTTCTCCAGCCTGTAATTGATTTTGAACTAAAGGTGAAGCATCCTTGGCATGGATGAAGAACTTGTAAAAATAAATTAGCTACTGATTGGTCTGTGCTTAGGACACACCATTTCTAATAGAAGAACAACATGAAAGCATAGCCTTGCGTCTTCATAAATGTGGATTCTTTCGTGGAGAATATGGGAGTTCATGAGGCCACCAACATATTGGTATTTTACTCTCCTGTCTAATCTGCCATATGCTTAAATAAGTACACAACATAGGTTTTTCCAGAAGTTATGCTGTAGCATTATCAAGAGACTGCTCAGGTACCCAATTCCACTTCAATGGATATCACTTCCGGAGCACAGAGAGAGAATAATTGGTTTTGGTGGTTTGGGTGGCAGCGAATGAATGGCTATCTTCAACTGAACTGGAATGAGATTAATTTTGCTACAAAGAATGAAACAGTAGCTGAAGTCTGCAATTTAACTATCTATACTGTCATATGCCATAAAGAGTGAAAAGGGAAGATGATTCTCTATATTCTAGCTGCAATGTGGTATATCTGTACTGATAAGCTGCCAGATTTATTGTTCTGTGGCATATTCACTAAAAATGAGGGTACATTATGACATCTTAAACAGAAATACTATGTGTAAATAATTCCCTTGTCTACCTGCCTGGCTTTTCTCATAGTAGTCGTATTACACAGGTATCGGCTTTCTTTTAGGAGAGTGTGTTGTTTTTGCTGATTATCGTTAATATCATATTTTCCAGGCAAGTGAAAACCGGCTGCTCCTGGCTGCATTTAAGGGCTTATTGGATGATTTCCGATCTGAGTTGCGGGATGAGGAGCGAGAGAAACATGAGATCCAGCAGCACTATGCAGATGACAGGGCGACCTGGGAAGTGGAGGAGACGACCCTCAGATGTCAACTGGAGCAGGTAGAGAGCATGTTTAAATCCAGCTTCCTGGGAGAGGTTTAGGAGTTACTTTAAAGGGACATATTTTAATTTAGGATTCCTTAAAGCCCCAGCATTCATTATTATAACAGTGTTTCTTCATTAATATGGATGTTTTCACATATAATTTCACAGTAAATCTGACCTAACACCCATTGTACAGTTCTGTATGGAAATGATGGAGTTATATGAATCAGTAAATAATAACTAACACTGTCACAAACAAATGAAAGCAGTTGTGTCTACACTTCACCTCCATTAAAACCTCTATATCATCACAAAAGAAAAGTGTGCTGTGAATCTTCTATTTTAACAGAAAATACACTTTTAAGTTAGATGATTAGGCCATTTGGAAAGTACGAAAACAAAACATAAAGGAACTAAACCCTTAGTAAGATTCAATTTGGTTAAACATAATGTGGATTACAGAATGCACCTTTAAACGGCACAGCTGGTTAGAAAATCTTGCATTTGTCACGTGTACCCTTGAAGCATAGAAGGCTGAAGACACTTTGCATGCCCATACTGACACACGCACACATTGGAAAGATTATCTATAGAGCACTAGATTAAACTGAGATTACACTGGCGATTAACCTCATTCTTCAGCATCAAACTTAAGTATGTTCTAATATATAAATCCTTTTCAGAAGCAAAGATACGTCCCATAATTTTTCTGAAATGTCCTGTTTTATTTTCAATTTCCCAATATTTTTTTTTTAATATACCACGTTCAGCCCAAAAGGCAAACCCGTCCAAATAGTATGTTAATGGTGCAATTTAAAATACAGCAGTCTCACTGCACGCTATCCAGTCCTATTCAAAACACATTCACCCACAGGAGCTGGGTAGAAATCCCAGTGATGGTCAGCGATGTATTATGGCGGAGCGATGCCCCAGGACAGAGCACCCAACACCCCTAACCACTTACCCTTGCAGCCATTGCCTCCATAGTTTTGACTGGGCCAGTTACAAGGGAGATCTCTGCTCTCCACAACTGGCCAATCAGCAGCACGTAAAGAATGTGATCTACAAACCAGTGACAAACATGATCTTATTTACTGAACTGAATGCAGTGTGAATGTTTATGCATATGATGTGACAATTACAAAGGAAATGTAATGTGCTCATTACATTATTATAGACATAACAAGCTGTTATATTTTAGGTTATTTCCCATGTGCTTTCTGAACGCCACCCAATGGAAAGACTGATGTCTAGTCTAGTAAGCATGAGTCAGGCTGGGAAAAACATTGTGGGCAGGATGGGAACCAAGTGATGAACGGCCGTCTTTGAACATTCAGCCATGTGTTGCTGCCCCTTAACCCATAGGCGTATGTTTTCCAGTGTCTCTATGCATGGCATGTACTCTACACCAGTGCCCCTCAACCCTCACCTTAAGGTGCACCTAACGGTCCCGGATCTAGGTATTACTCAGGTGTGTCTAAGGTGTTTTTTTTTTTTTTTTTTTTTTTTTGCAACACCTTAGACACACCTGAGTAAAACCTAAACCCTGCACTGTTAGGTGTGCCTTGAGGAGAGGGTTGAGGAGCACTGATGTACACCCCGTCACACCTCACATCATGCATTTGGATCGCTCTTTGGCCATGGTGTCCAGTGTGCAATGCTAGATTAATAGATCCTAAAGTGATCTTTTCCATATTAAAGTATTGTACTGTAAGTATTTGTCATACCTCTTGTAGGTCACTTACTATTCACTCATTCCACCTTAGAAGAAAGCGAACAGGAAGCGATTACAATTGCCATTAGTCACCATTTTATTGCACGCAGGAAAATTGACTAGTGAGATCATTGGGTAGTCTGGCGTGGTGCCATGTTTTTGCAGACAGAGGATACCAGCTGATAAGATGTTTGGTTTACAAATCAATTTCTATCTTTCCTTTAGCGTGAGCTCATATTTCCTTTGGCTCGCGGTGTGTAACATCAATATTCATTCTTTTTTCCTTTTATAAGAGGAGAGCTATTTATGTGCCTGGAGTATTGGTGTCATATTTTCTATGCCTGTAAACGTTACCGTAATTGAAAACATTTTGGTTATTAAATGAGCAGTTCCATGGATTAAAAAAAGAATTGATTGCCCCTTGTTTGGCTTAGATGTTAAGAATGGTAATAATCAGTATTTCAGAAGAAGGTTAATACAGGAGAGATATCACTTTTTTACTTCTTTTTTATTAGAAACCTGTATACACTAAATTGCACAGATGCGCTATTAAAATACAATTATGGCTGTTTTAAAATACCCAATGACATTGTTAGCTGTCATTATTATACTTAATGGGGCTGTTGTGTTATTAAAGGATTAAACTCACTTTACTGTGGCTACTTTCTGATATTACATGCATGTTCATAATTGATAATGGTCTGAAAAGTTGAGTGAGATGACATCACTATATTAACTTGTCTTCCTTTGTGGAAGGGGGCTGAAGAATTACACACTGTCCCAACTGCTAATGCTGGTAATGGTTACAGGGCTTCACAAGGGTAAGAACTTGCTTTGCCTCTTTAAAGCCAGTGAGCTAAACTAAGGTTGTTTAGGATAATGACAGGGGCTCAATTTAGTGAACGGCATCCCATTTCAGGCTAGACACGAGCACAATGATGTTATTGAAAAGCCAAGTCATTCTTATGATTCCTGGCATTATGATGCCATTTAAAAACGTCTTAAGCGCTGCGTAAATTGTGGCCGCTATATAAATAAAAAATAATAATTATAATAGATCAATGACCAGTGAAATCTTTGCTGATGATGATCAATGGAGTGAAACCCAGACCAAAGGTGGGAGTTTTCCCCAATTCTTCTAACAAAGGAATTCCTTGTATGAATTATCAGAAAACACAAAACCATTTTCTGAAGTATTTTAACTACACACTGTCTTTTGGGGTAATGATATCATTCTGTGGGCGGAAACAGAAAAAAAGCATTGTTTGTGTGTACAGTTTAATATCAATTGCCCTTTATTGTGAGTAAAATGTGTATTCTGGAACAAAAAGATATTATGTGATATAACTGTATGCCCTGCATATAACAGCTCTGGTAGAGGGCTAGCACTGTAGGAGGTCCAGGCTAGCTTAATGGTATAGCATGTATTGGTGTTGGTTAAATTGGTCTGATAGAGTTATTAACAGATCTAGATAGATGTGATGTAAAATGCTAACTAAGATGCTGCCTGTTTCTACAATACCTCCATCAAAGGCAAAGCTGGTGGCATGTTTGGACACATTAATGAAAACGTTATCCCATAGTTCATAATCTATGTAAATGTAACATATTAATAGTGATGATTTCAACAGCCAATGAAATATGGAAGCTAAGTGATCCCTTTACATGCATCCTGCGATTAGCTAAGGTTTTAGTCTTAATTTGAGACATGGTTGTGACAGAATGACCTGTCATACAGGGCCCAAAGGTAGTCAGAGATGGCTCCAGCCCGGCTACCAAAAAGGCAGGAACTCCATTGTGTAACCTAATCCCATTAACAGGATTGCTGCCAGGGGGGACATTCGGTAGCTAAAGGGGATTAAAGGTTGGGTTGTCTACATGGACCTGTTTATCAATGTTAATTTATGTTAATTAAGTACTGTGGATATATGAGTCTATGTTTTACATCAATAAACTGTTCATTCCTTCATTCAAGGTAGTTGTGTGTCTACTTATTGGGTACTCATAGCAGGGTTCCAATGTGCGCATGCTGGCTGGTGCTGGAAGTGATTTCGGGGACAACAGGATACTGGGCGATCTCTGGGAGTTACTACAGCTCTCTTGGTGAACCCATTACAATGGTGTTTCCATAATATACAAAACTTGGTTGTATTGACATTGTTCCTTTTACATTTTTATTTAGTATGAAGCAAGGAAGCAAAAAGTCCCAGGAGAAACAGGCCTCGCCGATTTAAAATCATCATTCAAGCAGGAGCGGGATGAGCACAAGAAGCTGCTTGCCGAGAGTCACGGTCTGGTAATAGGTCTGCGGAGGCAGGTTCAGCAATCTGAGAAGAGCTGGTGCAGGGAGAGGGCAGAGCTAGTGGATCGCTATGACCGGGACCGGCGGGACTGGGAAAGGCAGAGTAGAGACTTCCAGAGGAACATAGAAAAGGTAAGAAAATTTATACCATTCACTAAACATGAATAATTTTGTGATATTCATAATGAACAGTAGCATATTTTAAACTGAAATGTCTATGGGAGAGAATCCTCATCAGAAGAGCTGTGTGAAAACATTCCGCCATCTCCAATAACCGATTATGTTTCCATAGTCGACTTCCAGCCCACCTATACGTCGCTTGACCCCCTGTGGCATCACGAGTATACAACATTAGGAAACACCATGTACTCCATAAACTCCGAAGATAGCAAATGGCTATCCACACTTTTTCAGGCTCTTCAGTGCTTCAGCCATTGCACAGGGTGGTTTACTAACCGGAACCTGGATTATGGCGTTGGGGTTTGCACAAACCTTCAATATATACTTGAAGATCTAATCAAAATGATTACTATCCAGTTACACATCAAAAAAGTTGAAATCCTTCAATAGAAAGAATCCCCAGTGTGAAAACTCAAATCTCAGTGGCTATGTCAGGGTACCAGTCTTTCACAATAAATCTATGGCTGGACCCTGCTAACCGTTCAATAGAAGTGTACCATTATACCAATTAAAAATTTCCCTATGCGTTTCACCATGATGGCTAATCACTAATATCCAGAAGAAAAAAGTTACATCAGTATTCAACTATTTACTAGTGAGGACTATTTGACCTTGAAAGTAATAGGCAACAAGACTACCAATCCATGATACTAAAATGGTGAATAATGTTTTTTTCATTTGCCTTCCTAGGCCTTGTCCATACCGATGTAACAAAAATGTAATTGAAAATGTATCAATAAAAATTCGTGAATAACTGTTGCTATAACACTTGGAATTTTCTGCACAATATTTCATATGGATGAATATCAAAGATGTTAGAAACTAAACACAGAATCTGACTTCATCAAAGAAAAGCAGATGCTACGAACCAGAAATAATCGATGGTGTCGTTGCTTTACAAAAACGTATATACAGCATAAAACTCTGTGTGTTGTCAACCAACTGTAAGAAATAAAATAAATCCATTAAATGTTTGTATGAAGGAGCGAGGCAAGGTATTCCAGACAGTGGTAGCCCTAGTAGTCTTGAATGAGAAAAAGCTATGAATGAGGAGAGGTAACTCGGGTTAGAGGTTTCAATAAAGACAAGCTTTGCAAACAAATACAGATCATTGTAGCTCTAAATTTGGAATTTCTGGCTTGTTTAAAATTTGATATGGGTCATTATTTTATTAGCTATTTTTAATTGGCAAAAAAAACTGTGTTTATGATGCTATTCTTTTTACCTCATTACAGCTCCAAAAAGAAGTAGGTACCCGAAGAGCAGAAAAATTCACGGTAGAAGAAAAAGAGGGTGATATGAAACCGTTTTTAACCAAAGGAAACCTGGACGTTCCTCATGTGCTTGGAACCAGATCCTTTTCTGAGTCTGATGATATGCCTTTTGAGGAGGATTTATTGCCCAAACTGAGGGGATCTGACCGTTGTTCTGGATCTGAAAACCTGTTTCTTGATGCCCTGTCGCTGGACTCTGCAGATGAAGCAGATATACCTCAGCCACACAGACTGGAACGGAACAAGTTCTCAGCAGAGGTAAGATCTGGTCATTTGCTGCAAAGTTCTAACATGGAATGTAGATGTATCAGAACGTGTTATAATCCGTAAAGGTCATGTTACTGAGTCTCAGGTCGCAGTTTAGGGTGTAACCTTTTTATGAGGTCAGCTAGTCATGTCCGCAATTCATATGCTTTTTGACTAGACTCAAAACATGCATTTCATGTGACATTCTCTAGTAAGTGGTAGCCAATACAAAAGTTCTTGGCCTCGCAGACGTCGTGGCCTATAGTAGGTACCACTTTCATTTTGAAGATGTTTGGACTTCAGACATTTCAGACTATTAACCATGAACATGCGAATTTCTATACATGGAAAAATACATTTGTGAACTATGAGTGACATAGAAGAAAGACTTTATCTTACTTTGTGATGTTGTTGGCAATATATCGCATAATTGACTATTTTCAAATGTGTTAAAACCAAGTACTTTATCACATTGTATCCTTTATTGTCAATGTTTCATTACATGAACCTTAACATCTTCTTAAAGCAAAAACCGTATAGTAGTTCTGTTGTCTCTTTTATATAAAATATCTATGTAACAATGTTTTGTATTATTATTGCAGGAAGAGGTGCAAAAGGGAGGCCTGCAGAGGTAAGTACTTTATAATGAAAAAAACGCGTGCAACTAATATTTAGTTCTGTACTAGAAAACATTTCTCTTTCATTTAAGTCCTGCCCTTGCTACGTCTGACAAAACCAGCAAATATATTGGTATGTACACTTACTGCACATGCTCAGTAGCACTCCCATTGGAGTCACTTAAGCAGCAGCCAATCGCATGTATGCTACTAAAGCATCATTGGTCAGATAGCATACATATGATTTGTTGATGCCACGCCCATTGATTTCAGTATGCAGGAAGAATACTGGGATATGTTCCCTGCTTCCAGTAAAGGCGACTGGGACAGAATACTCACTTTCTACTTCCAGTGACCTAAGAATGCCTTCAACACTTTGCATGCAGTAAGATGTATTGGAGTCCGTGCAACATAAACTCCAACATGACTTAACAAAAGAACCCAAACTACTGAATAATTAACTACTCCTTTTTTATTCTATAGGGTAATGTCTGTCTCTTCCATGTCTGAATTCCATCGTTTAATGGAGAGTTCTCCTTTTCTTCCGGAAAAGAACTCAGATTTTGTTAGTGACAAGGATGAATTATCTCCACCTCTGTCACCTGATGACCTGAAATATATTGAAGAGTTTAACAAGAATTGGGATTACGGTAATGCAGGCCAAAGTGATAGGATAGCTGGCATCTGCAGAGCAGCAAATGGCAAGTTGGAAGCGGGTTTGGCTACTGAGACATTCCAGTCACCGTCATGGTTCCTCACAACAAGTGTTACTATGACGACCAATACAATGACCAATCCAGAACATTGCCCAAAACAGTCTCCTAGAAACCACACAGTAGCAGAAAGAATGGGAGTCAGGGTCTTCCATAGCCCACCCATGGTCCGTAGGTTTGATAAATCAGCTATTAATGGCAATGAAGAGAATAAACCTGCGGATCACGATGTACTGTTTTCTGTGACCAACCCAAAAGGGAATGTTTCAGAAGCAAAAGGTGGTCCTGCAGAGGCATTTGGGAAGTGGCCGTGTGATGTCAATAAACACCACAAAGACTTTATGGAAAGCGGTTTAAACCTAATAGACCGTCCGGTTTGCACTACAGTAGGATTTGCCTCTCCTCTGCACCCTATAGCGTTGTCAAGAAATATGAGCGATGACATGAAAGAAGTTGCCAACTCTGTTAGAAATGCAATCCGAACAAACTCTGCAGACCCTCAGTTTAAAGACATTGCGTGTCAAACCAACGGTTTGAGGAACACAGGAACGCAAACCACACAAACAATTAGTGTTGGCTTGCAGACAGAGGCTTTACGAGGCATCACTGGCAGCCCACACAAGTGTCTGACTCCTAAGGGAGGGTCTACTCCCATATGCTCACCTTCACGTAGCTTAAGGAGTAGGCAGCTGGCTCCAGCCATTGAAAAGGTTCAGGCTAAGTTTGAACGCAGCTGCTGTTCACCTAAATATGGTTCTCCAAAGCTACCGAAGAAAGCCCTGCCAAAAACAGATCAGCCAAGTAACCGTGCTGCATCAGGTACCCCTCAGAAAGGTTTTAATGAATCGGCATGGGCTAGGTCAACCACAACAAGGGAGAGTCCTGTCCACACCACTATTAATGATGGTCTTTCTAGCCTATTTAATATTATTGACCATAGCCCGGTAAATTGTGATCATTTGAACAAGCTTTCCAGGCCAAGTAGCAGATCTAGATCTGCAGAACCCAGGGCTGAATTTGGGAATGTGCCAGAAATGTACATGGATGTTAGAGGGAGATCACCTAGCCCTGTCCGCATAACTATGGAGCTGGACAGGGAACAAAATACTGATATCAGCACTAGCAGACAAGACCTCTCCACCCCACCGGGCTATTCCCTGTCGGAAAACGTTGCCAAAATTCTTAGCAAGAAACTGATAGAAGATCAAAAACAATCTCCACACAGCCCTTCCAGGGTCTACAGAGACCACACAGCTGCAGAAATTCTTAAAGCAGAACCGGGATCCATTGAGGTAAGATTTACTTGAGATACAATGGTATTTACTTGAGATTTCAATGGTATTTTATTATAGAAATACATTTTCATATATTTGCAGCAGTCTGAAAATTAAATAGGCATCATTCACATGATAGCAGTTGATCTTGTGGTTACCTTATCTTTATACAGCTGCTCTGTTCTACAGGAAAAGTAGACGAGTAAACCAGTGAAATTAATACACAAAAACATAGCGAGTATGAATGAGAGTGTGAAAGAGCATGAGACAGTGAATGACGACAAATTTTATTTCTGAATGTAAAAAGCACCCCCCTCCCTGATTTTTCTCCGAAACGAATGGACGGGAAATGGAATTCGTTGTCTGAAAATGAATTGACCACTAACAAAGAAATTTGTCCGAATCATTTTTAGTCCATTTTTTAATGTTGCTTGTAGTTTGTCATAACACTGTGACAATTTCCCGTTGCCCACAATTGCTGTGATTTAATGACAGGAAAAAGTTGTCTTTCAAGGTTTTTTACTAAAATATCTTTTACTTTCAAGTTTTGCTATTGTTGTCACTGTTACAATAGATGGTGGTAAGTTTCCTGTAACCTCTGAGATGTCCTGATAGTATGCGGAAACGGCACGCTTCTGCAATGGTATCTACCGGTAATAATGATTATTTTCTTTTTAATTTCCTTTCTATCTATTTGCTTTCTTTCTGTCTATCCTGTCTAGAACCAAACTGTCTTACTAACTGCCCCCTGGGGACTCTAACTCTGATTGCTTCACTGCTGTAAGTTTCTTTTATATCTTTTTTCTGCTTAATGTCTGGCAACAATGCTTTTCTGTTTATCAGATTTACGGACGTATGAGCCGAACAAAAAAAACTGACTTGGACAGATGGAGCCTGCTCATGTCGCCCAGTGACTTCCTCGCTGCATGCTCGCCCCATTACTTTATATGTCTTTGCTATAAATATAGATACCATCCATCCGTTGGCTAAATATAGGTGCAGCTTCGGACTAAAATAAGTCTTTATATTGCCCCTGGAGTGAAAACAGAGCATTTATCTTAAAGGAACGGAATACCATAAATATTGATTGGCTTCCACGCCAAGATCTTTTTATATGCAACTTACTATTTTAGCAAACATGCCCGTGTCTCGATTTTGAATATACAGAGCCGGGTCATGCCTAAGGCAACCTAGATGCCTGCTTAGGGTCCAAGGTGATTAGGAGGCAGGGATGTTTACGTTGATTTTTACTATGAAACACATATGGCTAGGAGATCTGTTTATGCTTAGTGTATTAAATGGTTCATATTTAGGCCACAAACCAGTCATATACTAATATATATTTCTAGATTCCATCTGTGTTAATAAATAAGTCTAAATAGAATTGATGTTTAGTCTTTGCTGTCCCGCATAGGTGTGTAGGGTTATGAAGCCAATGCAGTAATACAGTATTATCTATGGAAGGGGAGGCCAACAGGATGATCCTCTTAAGCTAACCAGCCACTTTGATTATTATCTGTCTGTTTTCCTTTTTCTATGCTTTTTGCTTTGTTTTCATTATCGTGCTTTCTACGTGCTACATCCCTTCACTCTTTCTCTCCAGGTCCCTCATTTTCTCTTTCTTTCTCAACTCATGTGCCATTTGTAGATGCCATTCTCTTGTAGCGTGTTTCGTCCTACCATTTCTTCTATACTTCATATCTATGTGGGTTCCTGTAATGATGTGCATTTCCTTCCATACCTACACAAACACAACTTCACAACTTTTACAACTTCAATAATACTGGTGTATAAAACCACCATCCTTCCTGGAAGACACTAATTCATTGGTTAAATAGTACATTTAGTGAGCCAACTCTTATCCATTCTCTCAGCATCGCCACATTATTAAATCAGAAGCAACCATGAGTCACAATCTATTTACTTAGATTTTAATTGTCTAAATATGGTGGGCCTGGTCTAATCATTAAATATCCCTGGTTTTATATGTGGCCTGTTTGAGAAAACCAGAAGTAAGATAATACTGATAAACCTTCTATACATTTCTTATCATCTGTGTTTTTACTGCCTTTATTTCACATCCACAAAATCACTGGCTTGGTATTTATATATTTTTTTAGGAAGCAAATTACAACCATTTGTGTTTCTCCGCTAAATTTCTGTCTTGCGGTGCTGATAAATTTATTGTGATTGCTTGTTATGTTTTGTGACAGGTTGTGTAGTTAGAAAATGTTTTATGTGTACTTCATTGCATTCTTTGTGAATCAAATCACAGTTAGCATTAGATTAGAGGAGGAATTTTTCAAGTGCAGCTCATTGTGAAAACAGTTACCTAATCGGTGTTACTTTAGGTTTCCGCAAATATTGGCTGGTATGATGTCAAAATGATTGACAGTCAATACATTGACATTAGAAGAGCAGGAGGTCCTCTGTTGCTTTCATCTTCTAAACCATCCTTTGGCTGCTAGTTCTTGAAGATCTACAGTGCCAGGCACATCTACCAAGCCATAAAACTGCATGATGCGTTTATTGTTTTCAATTCTGAACATTAATACGTTTAATAAGTGGATTTAACATCAGACACATTCATGTGTCCAATACATTTGGTGTCCATATTCTCCCATGTATTTTCTTGTTTGATTTCTGGTGTGATTTGCATTTGGTGGGGTCAACCTCTTGTTTTTGTCACTCAACATTTTTTTTTATCATAAATTGTTTAAAGTCAACTTGCTCTCTTTATTTTGTTTAATTAGATCATCATATTTAGGTTGCTAGTCTGAAATGAAGTCTTAAAGTCTGGATTACACTGTGGGGTAATGACTTTTTTTTTTGTTTTTTTTTACCGCAAAGGAACTGCCTTGTTCCGAGTTAGCTCCGTCCTTAGAATCCAGCTTCTCCAGACCAGAGAGACCAGCGAACCGACGCCTGCCTTCCAGATGGGCTTCTCATTCCCCCACTGCCTCCCGGGCTCCATCCAGTAACAATCTGAGTGTTGCTGACGAGCAGGGAAACGAGTAAACACAAGCGGACGATATAGAAGATTAACGCCACCTTGCATGAATAATGAAATGTGCAACTTAGTGTGCTTAACATCAGATTCAAAAGATGTCAGCCTCTGACCACTGAGACGTGTTGTATTTTCCAGTCTGAGGAATGCTCTGTGCAATTACTGAATGTTCAACCTGTGGAACATGTGGTTGTTTTTTCAAGAATGGAACATCTTATGTGCCTGTATGAGATAACCATACGTTATGTCTCCATCGTTTCAAGAAAAAGCTTATGTAAAGCGATCATTAAGACAACATATAAGAAAATGAATGCTTTCTTACCCTCAGTGTCGACTGCCTTTTTTGATTTTTTTTTATTATTGCTCCTCCCAACTTTTTATTTTCATCATGTTTGGTTTTTTTTTAAATTATCCATCCATTGTTGTTTTTTTTCTGATATGATTTCTGCTCTTAACGTTAGACTGTTCATAGAATGATTATTTTTGAAGGTGCTTCATCTCGTCTGAAGCTGTAATGAAAGAAGAAGCCATTCTATTAACAGAAAAGAAATGTATTTTATTGACAAAGTATCGACAAAATAAATAAATGTCTTATCAAGTTGGCTGTATGCAAAAAAAAAAGAATAAAAATGATGATGTCACTTGATAGCAGATGCGGGCACTTTAGTGCATGTACATAGTTGTGCTGTAACGAACCATCATTCATGAGAATGAATCTGCGTTTTACTGTAGTACTCTTGTGATTTATGTACTGTAAGTTTATCGTTAGTTTACTTGCACTGATTACACAGGAAATCATTTTTTTAAAAATTGATGTTCACCAGCTATGTATCTACAAGTCTCTGTGATGTTTCATGGAAAAGCCAAGGCATAATGAAATGTAACGGATTATGCTGGGAGGTACATACAAGGCTGTCCTTCACTATTAAAGCCCTGTTGAGATGTATGAGTCTTTCTTTGTTCTTGTTGGATCCCAAATGCCTCTGTCCCTCTGTTCTAATTTTATTCAGCACCTAGAAAATAAATCCGGTCCAGCACAATGAGAACGTTTAATTGGTTGATTCCTTAGCCAATCAAAGAAATGGTTGGATCTTAAATTAAAGACACGCATCATAGTAATGTAAGTGGTGGACTTAGAATAATGTGGGATGTGGCAAAAGACTACAAAAGAAGGTTTATGAGTAATAAAACTATGGGAAAAATTGTTTGATCACCAAACATGTAACATTGCAATTATTCATAAAGGCATCCACAGAGCCAGAGGTCCACAGAGGGTCTTGTAGTCTACGATTGTGGGACTGGTGGTTTGTAATGTTACTGTATAAGCTACAGGTTATTTCATGGATACATTGATTTTTTTTACATAATTGTCCTTCTAAATGACATGTCTGAAGATAAGGTAATAATAGAAATCCGGAGTTGATTCATTTAAGTGAAGCTTTCTGCACAAGTCTGATTCTAATGAGATTTGCCAGTTCGCCAGAAGCCATAAGCTGGTTAGTGTAATAACATTATATGAGCCCATTCAAAATTTCTTTGCGAGATTTTAGGATTTTATTTGCCGCGTCTTATCCGATTAAACTGAGTTCCATGCAGGACTGATGAATGCAAATCCTACCAACGTCTCCCCAATCCCTGCATATACAATGAGCCTTGCCTTGTCCGAGAGTTAAGTGCTGAAACCCACCTAACCGCTGAGAATAATGCTCTGCATAAATACATGTGCACCCCCAAAGATTTTACACTAGTTGTACGAATTTTGTTTTTCTACAATCAGATCTTCCAAGGGTATGGTGAGGACGGACTTTGTTGTAGCCCTGCCAAACACATCTTGTACTCACCTTCTCCACTGCAATAGCGCTACAAAACCTGCTAGCGCTCCATAAATAAAATGTAGTGGGACATCCCACCCCTTTACACTTGTCCAAACGTGGAGGTTTGTCGTGTTGTGTGTGTGTTGTGGATTTTTGATGTGTTATCACATATTTTGCACTGGAAATACCGCAGTTGAGGCAGGTGCCCTAAGACTTGGCTTTTTGCTGGGAGGGCTTCTGTTCTCCACCCCTCCTTGAGGACTTAAGTGGGAGCCCAGTGTTCACGGGAGAGAAGGGGCTACAAATCCCCATGTTGGGGGGGGTTTAGAAATCCAGTTTCCATTGTGGCCCTACCACACTTGGAGCAGCTTTCACTCGGGGGGGGATGAGATAACAGATAACAGGCTTCTGGGGGAGGGGGGAAATAAAAAAAAAAAAAGAGGGTGACATATATTAATATTATACTGTGTATTATATAGCTATTGTATGAAGAATTATTTCTGCTGATGTACCCAGGTGTCGCCTGCTAATTATCTGCCGCCTGGAGCGTTAGACATGATCTAAGAGCCGGTTATGGTGGATTTCACCTAAATATCCAGCAAATATTTGCAGAGGAGTGGAGGTGAGTGGGGACGGAAGTGCGTTAGTCACACACACCATTACTTCATCTGATAAAACAATCCTTTCTGTGTTGTTTTACGCCACTGATGCAGAGATTTAAACGTATGTGCAAGATTACAGTGGGTCTGGGTGACTCCTTCCTGCTGGTGACATTACCCAAAAAGATATGCTGTGTACCTTCCTTGTAATAGACTAGGGTGTATTATTAGGTCGGATTTCATTGTCTGAGACTGGGAGTTAGCAGAGAAAATACTCCCCCTTCAGAAAATTTTCAGTGGAATCAAAGTTTAATATTTAGATTATATCAGGGAGCAGAAGTAGTTAAATTAAATATAGTTATGTTGAATATAGCTCCTGCTCCTACGTTTCAGGGCGGGATGCTCTCTTATGCAGACGCACGGAGGAGAACGGAGGCTTCTCTGAATTAAAGATTCTGGGCCACTTCCTCAAGGTTCATTGTGTGTTTTACTTGCAATTCCACACACAGCCACCAGGCTGACTAGAAAGACGGGATGTTTCATTGTTCCCTATGCATTCTCTTTCTGATTATGTGTTTCAGACCACCATGGAATGATACATATTTGGCATGGTTTTATTCCACATTTGTTGGTGACTGCTTTATTTTTGAGCCACCTGGCTGGAATTGCCCCCTGTGTTTATGAATATTCACATGACCTGCTAAACAGCTTTTCACATCTTTTGGCCTATGTGTGGCAGACAATACTTTGCGCGGCCTATTATGTGACCCTTATTCATATCCGTTTATGTAGCTCAGCACAGTTGCTGGGGGTGAATATGCCAGCTGCCCAAGCTCACAGCCTGTTTGTACCCCACTCATTTCTGCAGGTCTTTAACCCAACGATTCACCAAGTTCCCCCGGGCTGGTGATCCAAAAGAAAGAAGCAAAATGAAAAAAAAATCCTTCTTGACTCTGATATGGCAATTTGATTTCTCAACAAGCCATAACTAATCACAACCTTATAACCAATTTTTTCCCCGTATATTCTTCTTTATTAAAAAAAATTCAGCCCATATTTAAAGGCAACTAAATGCAAAACAATGGAAAGGCATCCTAAAAATATTCAGATTCTACATAAGGACTGTGGATTTGTTTCAGAACAGACTCATTTTAACACAATCATGACGTGTAACTCATAGTCTACCAACAAACCAATTTTTTGTCGGCCTTCACAATGAGGAGTATAGGAAACGTGGCAAAAGTGAAACAGAACTGTTTCAGATCAAGAACCTTAAGAATATACAGTTCAAGTTAATATGATTCTCATGTTTTAGCAGTGTTAACTTACTTCCCTCTGAATATACAAGCTGAATATTTTTCAAAGCTGAACCAAGCATAGAGCCATAATACAAACCACAATATCAAGGACACCAAAGTTATAAATATAGATCATACAACATAATTAACAATAAACATGGCAAAACAATGTGTCCTGGATTGCTGTTTTCTAGCACAGCCCAGAGAGGTATTTTAATTTGTATAAATGTCTTCAAAGTAGGTCAACAGTGGAGATTAAATGTGTTTTGAGTGGCCTGTTTTCTACAGCTGAAGAAGAGACCTCTGAGGTCCCAGAAACTTATGTAACGTTACTTCTTTCTCTGAGTTGGCTCAGAAAAAGGATTAACACATAATAAACTAATACTGCATTGAATGGACACTCTGTAGTGACACCTAGTGGCCACCATACGGTAATACCCACCAAAAAGGTGAAAAACAAGCTAAAATAAAATTGGTAAACAAGAAAAATAACATTTACAGACCTAAGAATTAAACTGATGTATCTTCCTGTGAATATATAATAAAAACAAACCTCTAAAATGCAGTCAGCACAACAAAACTGCTTCAGAACCAAACTTACTGTAGTTTTTGTTCATCTTACTGTGTTTAGCACATCTTATTAATATCACACCAAGATGGTGCAGAATTTACCCCAAATATTTAAGTCCCCTCTGCAGGTAAGTTAATTTATGTTGCCCCTTCATTCTCCTTCACAAAGGCATGAACTGGCCCTGTGTAAGGCATGATATATGAGATGACTTTCAGAAAAACTCCTGCACCTAGTTGATGCAGGGAAAATATATATAGGTAGATATGCATAAATAAGGCATACACAGTTTCTATAGTACAGCAATAGCATGTTTATTAACTATAAACACAAATGATTTTACATGATTTAGCTGGAAAGTGTTTCCAAAGTCACCAAATCAACGACGACAAGAAAAAGTAGAACATGAAATAAATTATAAAGGATTAAAGCTTGTGCTTAGAGATATACACTCTTTCTTATCTGTAGGAAGATATATATATATATATATATATATTATATAATATATATATTCTTAGTGGTCACCAAGTAACATACACTAGGTTTTCTTTCAAGAATATGGATCCGTCAAGAGACCTATGAGACCCCCAGAAGCGTATGTAACTTCACATCTTTTTCTATGTTGGCCCGATAAAAGGAATGAAGAATATGGGCTATGTAAGGGCCACTTCTGTATGTCTATAGGAGGAGAGACAGTTATGTCGGAAGAGTAAAAGAGCTGTACTAACCTTTTTAGTAAAATGTGAAAATTGTTTTAGCAGTCAGCGTATCTGATCTATCTGCAGCTGGATAAATGAACAATAACCTGGACGTAGTCATCTACCAGTAACATCATGTATAAAAACATATATTATTTCTAAATGGCAGGAATCTGGATATTAAAAGCATGGGGAACAGTACTGCCCTCCAGCAGTATCTATCGCTGGGCTGTCTGGCATTTGTGAACATAAGGTGCGCGTTTTGCAGTTCAAGATAAAAATATATATTTGTATATGAAATGCCACCATGTTCACAAACATTTCCTTCAAGCATCTGTGATGCCAGGATACTCACTCGCATGACCTTTCCTATAAACTATATAAACTATATGCAAGACTGGAGGGTTATTACAATATAAACATGGCTAATAAAATAAACTCATAAAACAACTTTGGTATAAAGTGACACCTATTCGATTTTACCCAGGTAGTCTTTCAATATATTAGTAACAGTGTATAATAAAATGAAGGTGCATTCCGATACTACTGCCTGTGTTTCAGTAATATTTTTCAATAATTTTTGCTTATGCTGCCTATAATAAATTTTGACCAACCTCTATTGATGTCCTGTACGATTTGTTTTGGGAGAAGGAAGCAGTGGCAGTTGTCGATAAATGTGTTTTTCATATTAATTTGACCCTAATAATACAAATCACTCCACAGCTTGAATAGGATGCCCTCAATATATAAAAACTGATATAAGCCAGCAAGAGTATTTATCATAAAATTATTACTTTTACAGTCACATTAATATAGTATACCATTCTCATTTGAACCCTTGCACAATTGCTACGATGCTATGGTCATGACGCTATGCGACACACAGACCGTTTTAAAAAGTCCTATTGTTCATCCCGTTAACAACGTTGTCATTTGTGGTGATATAGTAACGGTGTTAAAATATGAACAAACAATGATAGGATACAATTGGTTTGAATCAAGGAGTATAAAAGTCAACCGTTGTGCTTTACAAAACACAGAATATGAAAATTATGGGCAAATTAATTCCCTTGTATTCATACATTTGATACAACAAAGTCACGGATTTCCAGGAGGTGGCAGATGCCACCATGTGGACGGATTTCCAGAAATCTGTGGAATAGCCACGAGTCTGTGAGTGACTTAACGATTGTCTAAAGCAGTTACTGGAGAAATAATTCACGCTGCTGCCTCACATCGCTGGTTGAACAAGACCTCAACAATTTGCGGATCCGCAAGAGTCGATGTGTCTCCGAGATCCTTCTCGTTTCGGGCAATTTGCCTCAGTACACGACGCATGATTTTACCTGGAAGGCAAACAAATGGTGAGATAATCCTCTGAGATAAACACCTTGCCATCTGGTACAGAAACACCAATTATCTGAACGATACCACAAAATAAACCTAGAAAAAAAACCACATCATTACGTAAAGATTTTTTTTACCTGATCGTGTTTTTGGTAATCCAGGAGCATTCTGGATAAAATCTGGTGTGGCAATTGGTCCAATTTTTTCACGAACTAGAAAGTAGATAGAAAAATATAAATCACTATAGAAAACAATAAATTATTATATTATCTTGCCTCAAAAATAAAGGATCTGATGTTCACATTATAACTACTAGTTATAATGCTCCGACCCCTTTACATTGGTTTTATCATTTCATAAGTCCAAAATTTTACCAACTCCAAGAGAAGATACATGATCATACGTAGACCAAACACTGTATTGTATCGCATTTATCGATCTGGAATAGTTGTGCTGTTCGAACACGCAGAATACCTTGTTTCTTTAATTCTTCAGCGAGCAGCTCTGTGAATTTCTTGCCATCTTTTAGGATAACGAAGCAGTACAGACATTCTCCTTTGACCTGATGCGGCCGGCTCACTACTGCAGCCTCTGCTACCGCGGGATGCTCGGCAAGTGCAGACTCTACCTCCGCAGTACTCAGCAGGTGACCTGAACGAAACGCACGTCTGCTTTAAAGGCAGGACTTTTATCATTACTTATGCTAACGCTATTAGGTCTAAATCCTTCCAATGCACTTCACTGTGTTTTTTTACAAAGATGACCAGTAACTGAAGCAGCCTATTAATCTTCAGATACAAATAACTGGAATAGTATAAATACATTTTACTTGGATCAAGAGGAATTAGTATAGAGCTTATGCTTCTTCATATAGCAATTCAACCAAAATTATTATTACCGTATTTCCCCATGTATAAGACGCAAAATTTGGGGTGTGTCTTATACAGTGGTTGTAGATTTTTTTTCCCGCTAACCTCTGTGTTGCTCAGCAGCGTCTCTTGTTCCGTCGAGGAGACACAGGAATCCAGTGGAGTCACGTGAATGTACATCACATCACATGACTCCGCTCAGTTCCTGCTCCCCTGGGACAAGAGAAGTTCGCTCAGAGTTCGAGCAACGCAGAGGGAAACAAAGTCCGCGAGCGGCAGTCTGCAGTTCAGGTAAGGGTGGGGGAGGGTTATGAGTCTGCGTGAATGGGGGAATGAATGAATATGTGTTTGTGATAACATGGATGTGTAGGGGGGGCAGGGCACAGGGAGGCTGAAAGTGATGTGCATGTGTTGGCTGCTTGTGCATGATTGGAGTGTGATTGCTATATTAAATATACATGATTGCTAACAGCAATAACACTCCTATCATGCCCAGGCATACCCAGAATCCAGCACAGTTAACATCACACTCATCCTGGAACCTGGGCATGATAGAAGTGTCATTTTCGGGTGCGTCTAATACATGGGAGCCTCTTATACATGGGGAAATACAGTATTTATTTATTTGCTATTGAGTGTTTGGTAAGGAGGCTAAAGATGTGAATATGCGATTTGATGCATCCAATATTAATACTGTACCGGAAACATTCAACATATCATCGATTCTTCCCGTAACCCAGATGTAGCCATCTTTATCTCTCCTGCACCCTATGGGGAGAAAAACACATGGTTAATACACCCTCATCAACACATCATAGGCTACGCAAACTTCCCAAAAGCATTTAAAAATGTTGCAAAAATTCAGAAGTGTATCTACACAAATATCAAGTACAATGGCTGCATAATCAATCAAGCGATTTCCACCTCTTTCGGAGAACTTACCATCACCCGCAACATAGTATCCAGGGAACTTTTTGAAATAAGTATTTTCATAGCGTTCGTGGTTGCCATACAAAGTTCTCATTATTGATGGCCATGGCTGCTTGAAGACCTGGAATACAAGTAGCACGTAACAGGTCAATCACAGCGGTCTTACAGCTATATGAAAAGGTTTGCTGGTAGCAGTGACACATTATCCATTAGACACACTAGGCATGTGTCTAGGGGCTCCTGAGGTTTGGGGGCGCAGGAGCTAATGGACAATCTGCTGCTGTACCGCCACCGGCTTCACTGCAGTAGGTGCACTGCGCAGACTACTATAGCTGGCATGTGGACACTCAGTGGGAACCCTGGTTACAGGTGTGGAGACCCAGGACCTAAGGACCAACTGATGGAATAGGATAGCATTGGGCCTAGAGGAGGATTTTCTTATTTAATTATCCACTTTATTTTTATTTGAATTTCGGTTTGCCATCAATTAGAACACAATACCAAATTAGCGTAACTTTAAAAGAGTTCATTTATATTTGGAATCACGTAGCTACGTTGGTTTTACTAAGACTCTATTTCTTTAGAGTGCTTTATTTATGTTTTTAATGCAACATAGAGTAGGGTTGTCTTTTCTGGGTTGGGGCCAGCAGGTTCCCCAATAGTTATTATTGTCTTAAGTTTTTGTGCAATATTGTACTCACAAATGAAATGATAGGTTACTATAGTATACTGACACATCACACTGATGAAAAGTGTAATCACTTACCAAATAACCTTCAGCCTCTCCTTCCAGCTCCTCTCCGTGTTCATTCAGAACAGCTGGGACGACTCCAAAAAATGGAAATGTCTGTTAAAGGGACACATGTAACCTCATATTTATGAAAATGCTTTTTGAGTGACAACCCATGTATTTGTAAGAGGCAGCTAATTCTTTTTATAATTTTATATAATTATTTCAGTGAGAAACACAATGGTATGCATGCTGATTGAGCTGATCTCATCATAACAAAATGAATATACAATGTAGTTAGAATATATGAGTTATATTACGTATACTGGTACTTACAGCTGATCCTGGTTTCAAAGGAGTAGCAGCAGGAAGCGGCGTGATAACATGCCCTCCCTAAAGATAGAATATACATGTTATACAGAGGCTTGATGGCCTAATAACTGCTCCTATTTGGTTCCAAATCCCCAAAAGTCTTTATAACATTTATTTGAACACTATAAAATATAAAAGATATGGTATTGTATAAATAAATTAAATTGCTTTTATTCTAGATGTCTGACTCGGCATGAATATTTATCAACAGTTACAAAGTCACATAAAAACTCAGCTTATCGCACCCCCTAAAAAAACAGGGTCTCACTTAAGACCTTGAGCTTTGCTAATTGCTGATGTTTTTATTCCCAGGAGAACTTTCTAAAATTTTTGAAAGCTAAAACGTAACATACTGAAATTTGGCCAGCTGGTTTTTGTTTCAGTAGAACTATCTCCTTGGCGGTTGCTCCCGGAAATAAGTACCATTTACGTACTTGTGTCTAATATACAAGACGGCGAGCCAGCCGTAAGAGTCTCGTTGGCAGATAACCAAGATTTCATGAATGTCTAATGTAAACGCAGAAAACTGAACAAGAGAAACTTGTTACTCCAACAGAACCCCTTTATTCACTGTCAGCCATGTGAATTGACCTGGAATATTTGCTACATCTTTTGTTCGTTGGGTTATGTGAACATCAAGAAACCATTCCCATGAATCTGTATAATGTGATATTATATGCCTCCCAATGTCATGTTCTTAGTAGATTAGTGACATTTGTGAATAAAACAGACAGAGGCAGTGAACTTGGCGAGTCTCCACTGTATTAAGAAATACATTGTCTCATGTGGGTGTTTCTGGAACACCCTTTCTGGGGCATCTAAAAGACCTCCATCACACCAATTTGCTGCTAAACATGTCCTCTTCCTAAACATTTGCTTTTCTTAACCTCCCTACAAGGTAATGTAATATATGAGTTGTGTATAGAAAATAAACTAGTGCAAATCGGTAAAGGTGGGGCATTTTTACAGCAGTGCTCCTTCCTAGCCACATATATATATATATATATATATATATACTATATGTATATATATAGCTTTTGTTTAACTGTTAAGCTGGACTGTTCAATGCCGACCTGCTTAATGGGAACAATAGCTGAGCATGGGCATACTGGGAGGTCTCTAGGTATTATTTGGGGTCTCCAGTTGAATCCCTGCTTGCCCCCTCAGGAAGCCGAGCAGTGTTTGACTGTGCCCTCTTCTCACCTGCAGTACTTCTATCTCACTCCTGTACCTATACATGATTACCCCTGCTCCTTCATGAAGCCATCATCAGGGAAGGGAGAGCTCCAGGAAGCCGACCCTAGATTGTTCCCAGATATGCCCATAGGAATGAATGCGTTTTAGGCGACCATATTCATTTACGTTGAATGTAGGAGTTAGAGTAATTAGAAGCCAGCAGTACAACTTCAGACAAGCTTTCCACATGAGTAGCTGGCAACCATCAGTGAGTCTTCCTTTACTAGATAGCAATACAAGTAATTGAACGTGTGTCTTTTTTAATTAATCAGCCAGTTCATTATTTATCATCTG
This sequence comes from Spea multiplicata, assembly GCA_009364415.1. Taxonomy (NCBI): domain Eukaryota; kingdom Metazoa; phylum Chordata; class Amphibia; order Anura; family Pelobatidae; genus Spea; species Spea multiplicata. The sequence goes on from VKOC01016103.1 coordinate 47,869, forward strand.
TTTTCACAACTATGATGTTGTTACTTACGGTCTCTGTCTGCCAAAAGGTGTCAACAATGGGGCATCTCTGATTTCCGACTACATTGTAATACCACAGCCAGGCTTCAGAGTTTATCGGTTCTCCGACAGTGCCCAGAATCTTCAGAGAGTTTAAATCAAACCTGCGCGGAAACCATACGGTATTTCATGCAATGCAACACGTACCTTCTTCTAAAATTTCACTTTAATATGCAGTGATGATATTTTGGAGATACAATTATTATTATCATTTATTGATTTATATAGTGCCATCATATTCTGCATAGATGTACAAGAGTTAAACAGTAACATCTAGCGCAATTTGTAATTTGTAGTCCAAAGGTAAGGAAGTTTCGCACTGACAAGCTTACAATCTACAATGTAGTTGAGTCGCTGAAAGTTGTAACCTTGATCCAACTCCCCCCAAAGTAAAGCCTCATCCTGGCTACTTACTAAGTGCTGAGGTGAGTCTGAATTGACCAAGGTTATGGCAAGTGAAAAATATGTGAGCTTACTCCATGTGGGGTTTTCTTTTTCATATAATTCAGACACAGAAGTTTGCACATAAAATGTTACTTTCTGTTGACAGATGCACTACCTTTCCTATGGAAACTTCCCAGGGCAGGCTATCGTTCATGGAAATAGCTTTGTGTAGAGACAGGGCTGGCCAAGCACAGGGGTGAGGAGGCTAGTAGTCACGGCCAAACACTGCTCCCCTGCCTAGCGGAAGAAGAAACTGATCCAGGGACACAAGGATGCAGGGCTTCGCCCAGAGACTCCCGGTGAAACCAGCAGAGCTCCCAGGTATGGGATTTCATATTCTTTGAGTATATGTGATAACGTAACAGCAAGTAGACTTTAGCACTCACTTTTCAATGTTTTCATTCCCATATTTCATCAGCAAACGAATGGCAGTGGGTGCAGTGTAAAACTGGGTCACCTTATACTTCTGGATGATCTCCCAGAATCTTCCTACGTGTGGGTATGTAGGAATTCCTTCAAACTAAAAAACACAGGCAAAGTTGCAAATCATTAAATGTTGCTTTGTTACTTTAAACCAACTCCCTAACTTTCTGACAATGAGCACACAACTTGAGTTCAGTAGTGTATCATATTACATATGCTTGGTGTAGTACCGGTTTTGCCCACTGGGAGCAGCCTAGTGCAGTGTAGCACAGTTTCAGTTTTCACACTAAACCTGTGCTTATTGCTGGTGATCTATAACTTACTATTCTAACGAAAAGCTATACTGCAAAAAAGGGATACAATAGAAAATAAATTATTTGTTCTACCATGAAATCTACTTGCTTGTAAAAAGAGAAAGAAGAGAATTCTCAGGTCCAAAAAGTTGATGTAACTTTACATCTTTTTTATATTGGACCAACAGGTGGGATCATCTTTCGCTAAAGACGCCATTTTTTTCTTGGGCTAATATGGCCATAGTGTTTTTTCTTTTCAAAGAGGAAACTTTTTATCTGGAATTTTCAAGTTTATCTTAATTCAATCACACGTTTTACTTATGACGTATCTAAAATGATATAAAAAGTCATAAATCATTCAAAAACAAAAAAAAGATTTACAGGCAATATTTATTCTGCAGATGCAGTGAGATGAGATGATTATTTTACACTTAAAATAAATCTGTACTCACTGTAATTATGATAGAGTTTGTATACTCATTTATATATATATATATTATATATATATATATATATATATATATATAGTTTGAAAAGGCGAGAAAAAAACAGGGAACCACTATGATTAAAAGCTGAAAGGAAGAAAGCATTTCTTGAACAAGGCGGTGGTACCACATATGTGATCAGATGAGGGCAGCTTACCATCACGCTGGTGGCCCCATTGGCCAGAGGCCCATACGTTATATAGGAGTGGCCAGTTATCCAGCCGATGTCTGCGGTGCTCCAGTAGACATCATCCTCATGGTAGTCAAACACGTATTTGAATGTCAGGGCCGTGTAGAGGAGATAGCCAGCAACAGTGTGCAACACGCCCTGGGTGAAAGAGAACACATACAATAAAGAAGACAAAACACAAAATAGAAAAGATAGAAGCTACTCTGTGGTCCACAGCAACTGGCATGCAACTATGTTAAACCCTGCTCCCTAAAATAACAATACAACACTGGTAAAAGCAATTGATCGCCTTAAAGAGTGGACAAAATAATAAATAGCCTCTAACAGTAGTAAAAATAATACAATAGCCTCTAACAATGATAAACACATTTAAATCGAGGTATGGGTTTATGAGTCAAGATAACTGAAAATCTATTTTGATACGACTGCACGGCCATAAAAATGCTGTCATATACTGATCTAGCCTCTGTTTACTTAATGTTTACGCAGGGAGAGGCACTGCTTTCACACAGAACAAAACACGGTAAAGGATGTGTTTTTCAAAGTTCCTTCTTGCTACGTGGAGAGAACCGACATGGCATTTTCTGCATGACATATTATATTAGTTTTGCAAACACTTGGATCCAAGCCAGTTTCTAGGTAAAAGAGACGTGACACGTAGCCAAACCCATATACTATATATGTTTCCCTATAGTTGGATTATAATGGATGGAAAGTATGCAGACACCACTGAGTTCAAATCTAGTTATGCTATAAAATAATGTTTTTTTCTATATTTTCTCAACCTTTTTTTTTTTTTATTTTATAAAAAAAAACAAACCCTTAGTATGGGATTTTTGCAAGCAAAATACCCTTGGTAAATACCCTCTTATAAATATTTCCTATCTGATACCAGGTGAATAAGGTTTATGATATACTCCTTGCGCTTCCTGAAGGAATACATGTAACTCAGGTTTATTAACACTGATATAATGGCACACAAAGTCTGAAACTTTGGACAAACAAAGCCATGTACTGATAATAGGAAAGGGAAATGTGGAGATGTCATAGTTTCACCTGACTGTAGATAACCAAACAGTTGCTAAAACTCAATGCTGACTGTCTGGTTATTCTCCTGCAGCGAGATTACTGATTTCGCCACCATTGCTGATAATTCTACAATCTACCCAAAGCCAACTGCCTTGGCATTACGCTTCCACTCACTTTTTCACCCTTTACTCACCAAATCCTGCCACCTTCACCTGCAAATTATCTCTTTAATCTGTCTTTTCCTCACCTAAGACACAGCTATACTACTAGTCCATTCCCATGTGATATCCCATTTAGTTTACTGCAACTTCCTACTAACAATTCCCATTGCTAGTGGTGTATTCTGGCCTAGAACAGCTAGGCCTGGGGTGGCAGCTCCTGGTGGACAACACCGCCACGGCTGGATAGCTGCAGTACAAACCACCCTATCAGGCGATTAGACTTCTCGGTGCACCATTGGTCCATGGGCATGATGGGGAGCTCAGATATATGCCTTTTAACTGTCTTATATACAGTATGTCCGCAGGGCTGGTGAGGGGCCGCTTGGGTGTTGTGATAGATCATTGCCCAACGAAAATATGCCACTGCCCATAGCTCTTCATCAGTTGTCTCACTGTGCCAGTGTAAACTCCTGACATTACATGCAGCGCGCTGAACAACTCTGTGTCCTCTGTATCTGTGCTCTTATCTCTAAATACACTAACAGCCCACGTCTCTCCTTAACCGTTATCACTTCTTTCCACTTGCCGGTGGGAAGGATTTTACCGGTGTATTTCTTCTTCTCTGGAACTGACTACCTCGTTTTGTCAGGCTCTCCACTACTTATTTTAACTTTAGATGTTCCCCAAAAACCCACCTGTTCTAAGAAGCGTGCAATCATCACCATCATCACCACCACCACAATCATGCACTCCCTCACCATCCATTTAAATTCCCCTTCAAATTCCTAATCAGCGCTGCAGAATATGACAGCACTATATAAATCAATACAAAAAGAGTGGATTGTAAGCTCACCGGCAACTCTAAAAAAAATAATGTTCAGAAATTGACAGTCAATGTGTATTGTTAATTTTGACTTTCCTCGATTACAATAGCCCTGTAAATAAAATGTAATGGATTTTGAGCGCAGAAACTGACAGACGTTACATTAAGTAAACGATTAAGTAACTATTCACCAATCAACCGCAAAAGAAATGGTCTTTTTACCTTTGGCTTTCCGGTGGAGCCGCTAGTGTAAAGGATGAAAAGAGGATCTTCGGCATCCAACCATTCAGGTTCACACTCGTCACCGGCGTCCTTCATCAGCTCATCCAACCACACGTCAACATCTGAGTTCCACGCGGTCTGCCAAAAAAGCGCAAAACATCCGTCATTTTCTACTAATGATCTCCACTAAATGAAAGGCACTTACATATATATATATATATATATGTATAAATTAATAATATATATATTATATATATGTAAATATATATATGTATGTATATATATATAGAGAGAGAGATTGCAACAAGCAAAGGAGGGGAGGCAGCTCCTGTGTGATTTTTTGTTGTCTTGAGAACAGGCACATGACTAATTAATCAATGTAGATTAACAGCTTTTAAGAGCCAATATACTGTATTTTGCTACTTATGTAGTCTTCTGCATTGTCCCGTAGATGCAAGTGATAGCACGCGTCTGACAGTCAGAGTTGCAGTAGTAGGAAGTAGTAGTAGTATTTAAAGTTAAAATGTATGAAAGTTACTTTATTGTATTAAACATGTATGTCCAGCCACGTTGAAGACTATCAGTCTTTCAAAGATAACAACTAATGGCCTGCGGATGGCAGAACAGCTGGTGATATTAATGAGTAATATGAATGTACACAATCTGTCACTCATCATCTGCTAATGACAAGCGGGACACTGATAACAGGACATTTAACGCTGACAAAGCAGATTCTCGGCCACTTTCAACAAACCATATACATCTGCCGGCTTATACCCTGTATACAACACAATATACTCTCTCTACTCTTTACCACCGGCCTGTGAGTAGTCATAAAGTCATAAAGATCTACAGGCTATGGGCATATAAGCCTTGAAAACATTTGGCCTACGTAAATTTAACAAAGTAATACGGTCTATATATAGATATATAGGTCTTCTTAACATTTTTTCACGTACAATTAGCTACCATGTTCTGCTTACGTGTTATTTAACCAATGAGATAATTAATGGACATGTTTTGGCAAGACACTAAACGTCAAATAGCCATGAAAGTATTGTCATTATATTGGCAGCAGTTAGTACTAAAAAAACAGACATGGAATATACCGGATATATTGAAAAAACCATGTAAAGGTTGCATGTAGTTGCCTAAAATCATCAAATGTGAGCAGCCCAGGAGGGGATTGCACTTTTGCCCACCTTGTCAGCCCCCCTCTTCTGTGTATCAAGAGAAATTCTACAGCGTGCTTTTACCTAAATACCTAAACACATATAATTGTTTTCCAAATATTATTACATCACATGCAATACTTTATTTTTGTAAGTAGTGCAAAAACACGTATGTAACATACTAAATCGTATAATTACCTGCAGCTTCACTTGATTTTGGTTGTTCAGACGTCCACTCAGGTGCTTCACCACAATACAGTTCTTCACAAGCTGATCCCTTTAATGTCACAGTAACAAAAACCACTCATTATATACAAAAGAATAGACTCTTTATATAAACCTAAACTGTTCAATAAACCATTTTCACGCTTCAGCATGAGGCATGCCAGCCAAAGCATGGCCAACGGCAAGGAAAATCCCTGCTTATCTAGCGAGAGGACTTCTTCTCGTATGGGTGGACACACCAAGGGCTTACTGGATGTGGAAGAAAGCACTTGTGGGATATGGATTCAGTGTAATTAAGCATTTATATTTTCTTCATACCTGAACTATATCTACAAATGGGTAAGACGGTAAGAAAAATGAAAACGTACTTTTCTTTGCACTTTCCTATAGCGTCATCTGCAATATGTTTCAAGTTGATCAGTTTTTCTCCTCTAAAGACACCGTCTGAAATAAATCAAGTGGATCGATGATTGGAGCACCATGAGATGGAATGCAAATCCTGCATATAATGATAAGAGACGTCTCTGGTGGGCATATTAAGGGTCCGGGCATTATAGTCACCTGCAGTGATAAGGACAGCGCACTGAGAGTCCATGATCCTTTCGCACAAGGAATCCGAAGAAAACCCTGCAAACTTAAAAGGCACAGTGTCATTAAAATTACTATTCACGCACATTCTAGACACATCTGTTCTAGATCGATATTAAGAAGAACATACACCAAAACTGGCCTTCCATTTTAACACCGTGAGGATAGGTTATACTTACTACTATAGAATGGACGGCACCTATTCGAGCACAAGCCAGCATGGAGTACACCAGCTCTGGGATCATTGGTAAATAAATGGCCACCCTGTCTCCTTTCTTCACTCCTATGCAAAAAAAAAAAAAAAGAAAATTAGGAGTAAATGAAGAAAAAGGGCTTGGGCATTTCTATTAACAAATAGCTGTTGAGTAATTCAAGAAAGATTTTGCCCATAGCCGGTATTTACAAGCACTGCCAGCTATATAAATAAAAGGCTATGAGAACGATGCCCATACAAACTGCCGGCAGTGTTTTCGGGGCCACAAAAGAACATCGTTTGTGTATTAAACGTCTCATATTTGTCTGTAATGAATTTTGTTATATTTACACCCATCTAGAATATAAATGTATATATATTTTACACAAGAAATGCATGGTTATAAACAATCCCTAGTGCTATAGAGAGGGGGCACCGTGCAAAACTCATTATTATTTGCATGAAATGGATTGACTGCATTTAGTGGTGTCAGAGCCGAAAAATATTGGTATGTATAATTTAAAATGGAATTAAAAATGGGTTTGAATGCTAGTCTTCCAGAAATGCGTTGGCCAGAACCAAAGCTGTCTAATTCTAGGTCCCTGGATGGTATGACCCACGTGAGCATCTGTAGTTTCCCAGAACGCATCCAAAAGGGTATTTTCTGCTTATTATGTGGTTATTAGCTCTATAACATACCATGCATCACCTCTGGGGAGTATCAGCATCTTCGCTTAAACTGTTAATAAAGGACCTTTATTGTTACTTGTTGTTCATTATTAACTGTTGCAATTGCCTTATTCGCTGTTATATTGAGCCTATCAACAAAGATATTGTACCTCGGGAAGAATTAGTAGTGAATGAGTGACTAAAAGGTCCTTCAAAGCTATAACATAAGTTTATATTTGCAATGCCGGCATTTCAGACCGTAAATATATAACAGCATCCGTTGGGTGATGTCATCAAGGTCTATTGACATTCATCAGAAAAGACAAAAAAAGCAAATATGTAACTACGCTGTATGATATATAAGTCCATAACATGAGCAGTTGAGCATACCTAATTTCCGTAAGGCATTGGCAAACTTGCAGACCTGTTTAAGGAGATAACCATATGAGATGACGCACGAATCTGTGGGTGCATTGCCTTCCCTGAAACATAAGCAGAAACCGAACAAAAAAATAAGTTAAAACAAAATCTTTAAACATATATATTGTCCCGAGCTTGTTTTTAAACACCATAGGCAGATGAAGCTAACATCAACGTGTTCAGAGACCGATTTCACTAAATACTATGTTCTGGGTTACAGACATTTTCATCCAAATGAACGCAATGCTCTTTGGAGGAAAGGAGCTGACTTTGTATGGTGGTGCTGGGAAGTTCCTTACGGTGTCAAGAAGCTACACCTGCTCAAACCCCCAACGCATTCTGCGACGCTCAATGTCCCTGCATTGCACTTTGGCATAAAGTTAACCTGGAGAAAGAGCGTCACAGAGAACTAAGAAAGATTGAACTTTGTGTTAAACTGAAATATTTGCTTCTATGCTAAGCTTCACTCCCTTTAAAAACACGCACAGTAAAAGTCTGCTTACATAACACATGTGACATCATAACATCATAAATATTTCCAAGGTCACGTTGGGGTGTGTTAAGTCACCACTATATCTGTACATTATATAACTAAGGTATTTCAGGTATGTAATACCATAGTGTTTAGTTTGCACTTTATAGGTAATTAATCCAGTGAGGTATATAGGACATCAAGAATTTATTGTTAGTCTCCTAATCTTATATAAATTGGAAAAAAGTTGTATAGGTCATTGCTATAGGTCATTTGTAAATGTAACATGTATGATAACATTACCACTAGCTTCCCCGAAATATCTGGGACCCTGCCATGTAAGAAATAGGATTGATGCTTTCTATGTTCTTAATGACTTCTTAATGATTTTTTTAAGTGCACATTAAAAAGGAGATGATATCCCTTTTTTTCAGGAAAATCTCCCTGGCTTTATTTAGAGTGTATTAATTGTAATCCAACTGTATAGAATGTTTACTGTCAAGAGACAATGTCCAGCTAACAATTCTGTTAGCATTGTGAGAGTAAAATGTCACATTTTGAGGATAAAAAGTCTTAAAAGGAAAATTACATTTTGTGCTACTCCCTATACAATCCTCCTATTCAGATATCTTATGTACTGTACGGGTTTCCAAAAACACGTGAGATATCGCATGCATATAAACTCAACATGGCACAAAACGGCTTGCTTGTTTACGTCTTTAAAACCTACGGTGGAATAGCTCTACAATTAGGCTGGATGACTTTCTGGATACAGGGAGTCTCCTCCTTCGGCGTTTGATGAGTTAAAGGGACCCGTACCGTTGAGTACACATAGCATGTCCTGCTTTGATGACGTGAGCAGGATGCAGCTGTATTGTATGATCATGTTATTGCTACTGTATATTTAATTCACCACAAAGCTGGTCGATCTAAAGTGGGAGAAAGGAAAGTCTCCTTCATAGAATTTCAAGGGGTCCTTGAGAATCAAGCCCACTTGGGATCCTTTTCTTGCTCCTTTTACTGCTTTCAACCTGTCTTTGCTGTGAAGGTGCGACTCGCACCTGCAACAAGGAAGCCCTAAAGCTATAACTACAGTAACAAAAATACCTGAGAAGTAAAAACACAGAGGGCGGGGGTCAACATAGCTACAACAAACTCTACAATAACAACAGGGAAGTAAACAAATGAAACACAAGGAAGAAATGGAGCATTATATATATATATATATATAAAAGTTAAGGTGATAATCCTGTGCTCTGCTGGATGTAGAAGGAAAGAGAAAAGCTGATACATTTCAATGGATTTACTTTAAAAGTGATATCCTTATTGGCTTACACTGACGTATAATAGAGTTCGATACTATCAAGGTCTCTTCTTCTGGCACAGAATAATACGCCTAACATAGATAGTCTGGAAAGCTTGCAGTCTATTATACGTCAGTAATAAAGGTATCATGTTTAAAGTAGACATCATTTAGTTATCTGTGTATACTCAGAATGCACAGAAAGAGGAAGATAGCCATGTAAGCATTGAGGGCACGCTGGGGATCACTCCGGCGACTTATGGTACTAAGTGGTGGTCACAATGGCACTATTTTTATACCAAGGAAGAGAACCAGATGAGAGGGAAGTATGGTATCTGTAGTGTTTATCTTCGCAGTCTGTAATTAAAAGCCTCTCCCTCTGTATTGTTACTGCTGATTGTAGAATAGATTTATGTACCTGAGACAGAATGATGTAATAAGTAATCTAAAACAAGCAATGCCTTTCTGGTCAAGTACAGCAGTCAAAAAGCCCGTAACATTTACTGACGTCTTTAAGATCATGGAAACAGAACCTAGGACAATACTGCTTAGTGTTGTTTTAACCCAAACTAACACTGATCAAATTGTCAAGCGTGTGTAAGATGTGATCTGATGAGAGTAGTCCTTGAGCTTTAGTGTTTTTGTGGAAACACTGACATAATGATGGTTACAATTGGATTTAACTTTAGCCTGAACAGAAGCAGCAGTATGTGAAATGGATGGAGTTAATCCCCCCGCAGGTCAGGTGGAACCAACGAAATGAACCTGAAGGGTTCTGATGGGAGAGAAAACTAGAAAGAGAGGCATCATACCATCAGCTGAACAATATAATGTATCTCATAAACGGGAATGCCAGACGCGAGTAGAAATGCACTTATCAAGCTTTAAAGGGTTAAAATGAAATACTAGAAACAGCAATGGCTCTTGATACGTGTATTTCTTGATTTAAACCCTCCGTTTTGGTGTTGTATGTGCTGAGTCTTGGAACCCATGCAGTAAGAGTTAGAGTTTGGTGCAGAGGATCAGATGTATAATACATGGACATTATCACGCGCCAAAGACTAATATTTAATACCATGCTTTACTCAGACCTTTTTACTAAGGAATCTGGATATAGCCTTAAATATTATTCTACTCTTCCCTCTAATTCCACTCTTCGAAACACTACCTGTGCCAATCAACAGCCATAAACAACTCAAGAACCGAGCAATTCTAGTGTCCCAAACAGCTCCACAGGTGAAGAATGCATATGAAATGGATGTGTTCAAACAATGAACATACTTGCATTTAGGGGAAGTTGCAGCACCAGAGCTAGAGCGCCACCACCGTGAAGCAATGGCAGGAAAGCATATAATATATATGTATATTATCGAGAAATATTCCAGTTATAATAAAAGCAAACAGAAAAGGCTTCTTCATGGTGTGGGGGAAGAATGCTTGGCTATTTTGGGTCATGGTAGGGTTTGTCTACTTGCTAGGGAGTGTATTACCAGAAAAATGCTGTCTTGTCACCCAGGTTTTTCTCCATGACATTTCTGTCCAGGACGTTGTAACAAACATTGGTTTTTGCCCCTTTCATGAACTCCACATAAATCTTTCCTTTGGTGAGATCGAAATTATAATCCAGCACCTTTCCAGACGGCGGGCTTTTCCAGTAAAACGCGGAACCAACATCTGTCCAGAACTCTGCGTGGGACAAGAATACAGGGGGGCAAACACGAGATCAGCGTTCTCACATATACAACGTATATCACATATATTCAAGTGGCATTTAATACATCAGAAGATATCGTATGTGTATATATATATATATATATATATATAGAGAGAGAGAGAGAGATAGTTAGATATTAAACATATATACCATATTATATATAGAGAGAAGAGAGAGAGAAAGAGAGAGAATATATATATAGTTTAGATATTATATAATATATATAAGAGAGAGAGAGAGAGAGAGAGATAGTTAGATATTAAACATATATACCATATATATAGAGAGAGAAAGATTATATATAGTTAATTATATATATAGAGGAGAGAGAGGGAGAGATAGATAGATAGATAATATATATAGAGAGCTAATAGATAATATATATTGATACATAGACGATAGATAATAGATATATAGAGATACATATATAACAGATATAGAGACAGACACGGATATTAACTTGTCATTTTAATACATTTATAAAGTTGATTTATTCGGAGATTTAGTGAATATCACATTTTATATATACATTTCCCATTTCTATCCACTCCCTGAGCTATTCTGTGAGGGGTGATGAAAGCCGGAGAAATACCTTGCGGGTGGTGGATGGATTTGTTGTACAGCTCTCTGTATGTACTGAGGTCTGGAATGTATGCATTTTCCTGCAGTGGCGGAGGGGGTGGATAGATTGTCAGCTCTTCTGCATCGACCACATCTGCCGCGGCTTTTACCTGGCTTGGCATGTTTGCTGCAAGCTGGTAATTTGAATGGTTGTGAAGGAGGGAGGGGTGAGCCGGGCCCGGTCCCGTGTGAGTGTGAGCGGGTGAGGAAGTGTCAGGGGAATGAATAACGCTGAGGATTTACAGGCTGCTAATCCCCTCCTCGCGAGCGGCTCGCTCCGACTCCCAGGCTGGGGACCGAACTTGTGCAGCTCTCCTGGCTTGGTATTGCCATGGGCCGGCAGCCAATGCAAGGGAGGCTTGCGCTCACTCCTTCTTTTTGATTGGCTGCCGGGGCTCGGCTCATCTCTTTCCATTGGTAGCGGGGGAGATGGCGAGCGCGGCGCGCGGTGGAGTCACCAGGCGGGTGATGCAGTGAGGGTCGGGAGAGGGAGGGGCGTGAGCATGGCTGTGCGGTGACAGCTACGGGTCAATGGCCCTGGCCCGGCCAATAAAGAGCTGCGGGCTCCGTCAGACCCTCGTTTTTGTGGCCGTGAATAAGCAGTTATCTTGTATCTAGTAAACACAAGCAGTGCCCCTCGAGTCTGGCCTATAGCGAACGACAGCGTCCTGTATCTGCATGCACCGGCGACTTCGCCTAAATACTGATAAATAGTAACATGAAAGGCTTGGGGTGGTAGGACGGGGCGGACATTGGCGACAAAACTGGGTAACTGTCGCTATAGGGAACACTTGGTGTTTTCCCACCGGTCAGGGGCTCGCTCCTTCTGACAGGATCTGAAGTAATAATAGAAGTGGTCAGCAGCGCCAAAAAATCAACAGGTGCACGAGCCAGGACCCTTATTAACAAATAAACAGAAGAAGGCTCAGCACTTCAGGTTGTGAGGTGTTTTGTTTGTTATTAAAGGATCTGAGGTAAAGCACAGAAGTAATTGTGAAATGTGCCGTGCTTTACATTTCTCACCCAAATTTGTACCTACCTGTTCTGCGACTCCTTTTTTTAGTGCCTGTAATTTGCATTTTCTCCTCTAAAGATGAAGCTAACTAAAATAAAAGCAGGAGAAATATTATCCGGCTTGTTATCAGCTGTAGGGTCCCTGTCGCTGTGGTGTCCCGTGTAGGGAAATTAGCCACCAATGTCCTGCTGCACAATGGGCTGGGTACAACGGAGTTCTTTGATCTCCCCAACCAACCTTTTTACCTGTAGACTTTATTAAAAGTTCCGGGATACGAATCCGACCACCACCCCAAAGGCATATACATCACTGCCCCAAAGTTATAGGTTTACACATCACTGCCCCAGGTATATAGATTTATTCATTATATGTATTAATACCGCTTAGATTTTATTAGAAAAAGAATCTGTTTTTGCTCTTTCACTTGTATTACATGTGCCATCGTGTCTACCTGTTTCTTATTCTGCCTAGGACAACCAGTTAACCAGAAAGTTTTAAAAAAATGAAAAAGTGGACCAACAACTTGTGTAGATTTATTCTATACAATAGGTACATAGCTAAAAAAATATAGTTAAATCTATAACCAAAAGTATTGTGATACCTGACTATTACACCAACAGGGACTTTTATGACATTGCACTCTAAATACATTCCACAAGATTTTGGAGGGTTTCATTTCTCCATTTATCCAGTAGAACATTTGTGAGGTCAGGCACTGATGTTGGATGAGAAGGCCTGGCTAGCAATCTCTGTTCCAGTTCATCCCAAAGGCGTTCGATGGGGTTGAGGTCAGGGCTCTGTGCAGCCGGTCAAGTTCTTCCACACCAAACTCATCCAACCATGTCTTTATGGGCCTTGCTTTGTGCACTGGAGCTCAGTCATTCTGGTGGAAGCATAGGATTGGCTAAAATGTATGTCTGCTTCAGCATAAATGTAATGGTAAGGGGTCCCAATACAAGTATTGATCCTTCAGTCGTGTCTCCACTCACATTCACTGCAGCAGACAGGAGCCGCGGTGCCGACGGTCTTCAAAGTCCCCAGTGCTAGTGTACAGGGAGACTTGTAAGCTTAACGCCCTTTGCGCTCAAATGGCGCTTACTCATAAGTTTGACATCTAATATCAGCTTTGGTACCAACCATTAAAGTCTGAACTCTGGCTAGGAAAGGCTGCTGTCATTTACAGTAAACACCCGGAAAACAGGGACACCAATGCAAAACTTTTTATAGGATCTCCTGCTTTTAAGCTCCAAGCCAAATGTTGCTAGGTACCCTACTGAAAAAACAGTGAGGAATTCCCTTTGAATTTATATTTACACATTTTTGCAGTAGCACTCAGGGAATCTTTAATGAATTACGTTTCATCTGTATGATTATTGAGCATAACTTATGTTTGTTAACATATCACTGGCTCAAATTGTGAGCAAAATTGCACATTTGCACACGATTTCATGTATACTCACTGCTGGCAAACCTGTCTGCAGAGTCACAGCATGTGGGCATGAGTGCATGACACTATCAACAGAGGTAACTATTTATACATACATGTACTAGCACTGTGCATATATATATACAGCGAAGTGCAGTGGGTTAATCTGCATGTTTGAGGTTAATAGGTCCCTTCATAAATCAGATAGAGCACCATGGGCAGATTTGACAGCTGGTCCAAAGGGGAAGCTGCCCAAGGCACCCTAAGCAAGAAGAAAGACTTTGTTGCATCCAGTAGAAAAAGGAGACTACCAGAATGCCATCAGGGACCTGTAAAGTGTGTCAAGAAGCAGCCTTTAAACTATATTTAGTGACCATGGAGTACGAAAACACTGCTGAGTTAATAGACAAAGGCACCTTCTTATAACATGGTAAAAATTTTTAGGTTATAGCTGAATTTGTTTTCAGTCATTACTGGAAAATAAAACTTCTATGACATGATTTTTGTTTTATTTTACAGTTTCTTATAACAGGATGGTTAAAGGGGCGCATGGGAACCGAACAGAATCCTGAGTCAGTAGGCACTTGATTCAGGCCACCTAGGCAGCTTGGTACTAAGACTGGCCCTAGCAGGTTGTATAAGTAAAGTCTGTCCCACTTTCAAGCTCATCTTCATAATTTCATCCAACCCTCCTGCGGTATGACAATTCTTGCAGCTGACCCAGGGCTGGATCTGACTGGAGGTGAGTATATCACATGAAGAGAGACATATTAATATGATGACACCTGCCCATAAACACACATATACGCATACACTGCCCTTACACACGGCTGCTCACACACATGACTGCTCACACACACTGTCTTTACACACATCTGCCCATGCACACACATATACACATACATTGCCTTTACACACCTGCCCGTAAACACACATATACACATACACTGCCCTTACACACCAGCTTACAAATACCTATACTGGTCTTACACACACCTGCCTATGCACATGCACACAAGCTTACACACACATATTTACACATAAACTGTCCTTACACCCCTTTCTCCAAATCTGTTACCTCTTTCTCCACAGTAAAGACTCTCCTCTGTCTGAAGTGACAGACCTTGCTCTCCCTAATGTTGAGCTGACTAGAGGGAGACTGTGATCTCCCAACTAGTCCTGCAAGCTGCTGTGCGCCCTCTTGCAGCTGCATCCTAGGTGAGTACCGATCTCGCCTCTGCAAATTGGGACAGAGGTACTGATAGGCTGGACAGCGGGACAGAATCCCAAAAACGGGACAGTTGGGGGGCATGGACTAGTTATAATGTGTGCATTATTGTTCATATTAACTGGGTTTATCAGAATCTTATGTGCGGATGTGCAGAAAACTAGAAAATACCTGAGCATTTCCATTCTATTTGTTTTATACCCATATTATGCAATTATTATGTATTTACACAGCACTGGACATCAGGGTTAAAAGTGACTGGCATACATTGATTACTCCACAAAGCAAGGCCGTTTTAGTGCTAATAACCGAGCTTAACATTCAAAAGGAACTGTGTTCCGGGGGAGGTACACTAGAACTTCTCAAAGCTTTGTATTTCGAAAAAGAGGGAGGATTTAAAAATGTGAGGAGATGGAAAGTGAGGACCAGGATGCAGAAGATATGAAGGTTTCTGCACAGAGGTCAAGTAATGTGGATCAGTAGACATGAGTAAGTCTGACAGTAACCTTTGTGGTTATATTTAATGGTAATTAGTGGTTAGAATAACATGTATTTATGAATTGTCGTGTATGTGTAGTTTGCAATATAAACTGTGGCAATGTGGGCCTTTAGCAGGTATGTACCATGATAGAAGTGAGGATCATATATTTACAATAGAAATCTGTCAATGCAATAGTTACAACAAAGCAAATGGCAGGTGGTTTATGTTGTAGATCATGTGGATGTAATATTATGAAGGAATTGGGGTGTCCCAACCACTCTGTACTGATTTTTCTCCATATTTTCTTTTCTCATCTCCACTTTTCTCCATACATTCTCTCTAACGTCTTCTCCGTATTCCACCTTCTAGTTTGAACCCTTTTCACCACATACTTTCTACACATAATGAAAATGTTCTCTATCTGCTAGTAAGCATTACGAATCTCTGTGGGGGCAGCCAAAGTGCTACAACCCTACTGAAAGACAGTAGTTGCTCATGATCATCTGCCTCTTGGGTTCCAGCCCATATTACTCGCTATAGGACACATGCTGTTATCATGGTGTGCTTTTTTACTTCCTAAGCATTGGAGTCTTAAACAAAAAGAGCCCCATATTGCAGGTACTACCATGCATACATAAAGACATATTCGGCAAAGCCATATAACGTAGAAGTATTTCTTTGTACTGGAATGAACCTGACATCATGACATAAGACTCAAGTGTGCTCATTGTGTACACCACCCTGGGTTATTTCACAAATTACATTTCTACATATTGTCTGGTTCAAGGTTTGTAATTAGAAGAACAAACAAGCAGAAGCCATCCTTTTTAAAAGTATTTTATGTTTAAAGTTTTAGCCAACAGTTTACAAAAGTTCAAACTTACACAATCATTTCTAATATCTGCAGCATCTCCATTGCAAATAGGTAGATAGAGGATTAACTGACATGCTCTGTTTAGTATCTATGGTAAGCAGAAAGCAACCCAGACAGGAAAGAAACTGATTAGTCATTTATGAACAAACTTGAGTTTATTCTAAAATAAAACACTTTCTTTTCCTTTGGGGAACCTGTTGACATTATGGAATTCTACAGTGAAATAATACAACAAAGAAAAACCCTGCACATCCGTTGGAGCAAAAAGAACATGCCACTTGTAAGAAATCCCCAATCACTTCCGTGAGTATACAGAGGCACCCTTTAATATTTCAAAGTTCAAAACACCTTTTGAAAAATCAGGTCAGGAAGTAAATCAGGTGTCTGTTATCTTTCTTAAACTGTGTTAATAATACACTATAGGATTCTCTAGACAGACATATCGTTGATTAGTTTCTTATTTAAATAGATTGAAATGCCACCCAAGACTGCAATAAGAAGTCCATTCTGGATTCTTAAACCAGAAAGAACACTTTTCTAGTTATGTTATTTTGTTAAAAATAATTAATCATTATTGTTTTGTCTTTCTTCTGTAACATGCCTCATGAGAATGGATTAAAATTCCACATGTGAAACCCAACATAAGGATTTGTTTGTTATTTACAATATGTTGACCACTGTGGTGAAGAATGAAAGAGTCTACAAATGCTAAACTGATAAAGGCCCACAACTCCGGCAGATTTGCCTACCTCTTGGTGCTCACCTGTGACCCTGAATTTGCCAGTGTTCTCTTGTATAGTGCATGCCCTTGCACCATAATCTACATAATTGATCACCCATGGAACCAAAATCAGCAGTGCTTTCATTGTTGACAACTTGTACATGGCAGGACATGGTCTATCAGTATCTCACTTGAGTGGTAAAACCCCCACCTTATGGACATTATTCCTCCCTCTTCTATGGGGACTTGGAGTTGTTGTTGGTCCGGTAGGGTATTTAATCTTCACTGCATTCATAATGGTTAGTATCTTAGTACATGTATTGTCTTATTGTCTTAGTCTTATGTATAACCTGTGGATAAAAAATGCAAATTCAAGAATAATTGCTAAATACTCCTAGGTATATGAATAAACTATCTACATGTCTGTATAGTAACTGAATATGTTCCTAGTTTTAACCCATTCTTTACTGAGGGTACTTAGTCTTCCAAAGCCTAGAGCTTTTAGCATGTTTTTATAATATGTTTGTTTAGCTGTGATTCCTCCATTTTTGTATTGTTACTGTACCCATGCAGATAATACATCATTTTTCAAGGACAGATAGGGTTTTCTCTAGATACCAGTTTTAGATGTATACAGGGCTGGTCCTAGACCAAGTGGCACCACAGGCATGACTGTTTTCTTATGCCTCCATTCTTTTACATGGCTGAGCAGTGTAGAAACTTGTAGTGAGCACAGCAATTATTTATTATGCAGGGGTAGCTGAGCCAAGTACACACCAAGGCACAGGAAATCATTGCTCTGCCCCTACACTGTACAGGCTCTTCACTGATCAGTGCCCTGCCCCTACACTGTACAGGCTCTTCACTGATCAGTGCTCTGCCCCTACAC
>VKOC01016104.1:0-16620 GCA_009364415.1 Spea multiplicata
TTTACTCAGTGTAGTTGGGCGCTTGGCACTTGTAAGAGCTATTCATAGCGGACTTGAAGTGTTGTTACCAACGACATCAGAGATTGTGGAGATTAAAATGGAGAAAGTACCAAGAACTACGGAGGAGTGTTGTCTTCTCCCTGGATTAAGGTGGATTGTAAAGAGATGCTGCCCCAGAAAACTGCGTACGTTTTTCAAAAGAGAGAATACAGCTTTCACTAACACCGCAAAAAAGACTAAGGATCAGAAGAAGGAGCACTTGGCCAGTAGAGTCCCAGTACCCAAAAGCAAAAAGGACAGTAGGAGTACTGAGGGCGAAAGAGGGAGAGAGAGGAAGAGGGCCAAATGTACTGCTAATGCGCGGGACGAGAGCAGCCTCTCTAAACATGAGAAAATGCGGTGTGAATACAAGGAGAACAGCAGCCAGAATCTGAGGCAGCAGGAGAAAGCAAAAGCAGAGGAACATCTGGAGGAGAGCAGTAGGGGAAAGGTTCCAATGGAAACACACAGGAGTATGGAGGAAAGTAGTGTTACCGCAAGAAGGAGCCCTCTCCCCACGTTAGTCTCCGGCTTCACCTTCCATTCGGTGCTAGGAAAAGGAGGGTTTGGAAAGGTCATGTTGGCTTCTGTACCTAGAAAAGAGCCCATGGTAGCGGTCAAAATCATCCGCAAGAAAGCCGTAAAGCCCCAGTATTTACTGAAAGAGAGGAGGATCCTGGAGATGGCCCGGGACAGCCCATTCCTGTGTCACGGATATGCAGGCTTCCAAACACCGACCTGCTCATTATTTGTGATGGAATATTTGGCTGGTGGGAGCCTCCGGTCATATATGAATAGGGTGGGCTGCCTCACTGAGACCGCAGCTGCATTTTATTCAGCTGAAATCATCTGTGGCATCCAGTTCCTCCACGCTCAGGGCATTATACATCGAGACCTGAAGCCGGACAACATCATGCTTGACGGACAGGGCCACGCTAAGATCTGTGATTTTGGTCTTGTTGCAGAAGGCATTTTTGGAACAGCACAGACAAGGGGACATTGTGGAACATTTATGTACATGGCCCCAGAAATACATCTGAAGAAAGCATACGGTGTTGCCGTGGACTGGTGGTCCTTTGGGGTGATGCTGTTCTGCATGCTTAACGGAGCTTTACCATTCTATCATGGTAACTGCAGGAAGGCAATGTTCTTTTCCATTGTATATGGAAAACCTCAGTATATCAAAGACCTCTCCGAAGAAGCTGCGGACATGTTGAAACATCTTTTGATGAAAGATCCTCAGTATCGCCTCGGGATCGCAGGGTGTATTAGGCGGCATCCATTCTTTCAGAACATTAAGTGGGAGGATATAGAGAGCCGCCGTTCGATTCCCCCATACCAGCCAACATCAACATCAAATCTCCGTTTGCAGATACTGCAGGAGATGCCATCAGTTTTGGAGGCCACAGAGGACTCGTCCTCCTTATCTTCTTTATCTTCCTCTTCATCGTGCAGCCAGAGACTTTCTGGCTTTTCCTTTGTGACTCCAGACTGGATGGCCTGAAGAATTGACTGAGCACTGGCCAAGTGTATCAAGATCTGCCAAACATTATAACATCATAATAAATTTGAGAAACAGCTACATTTTTTGTTATTGGTTCTTTCGTGTAGTATAGCTACAGGTGCCGTTGTTTAGTACATGGCTATGACCTCACAACAGAGCTTCTGCTTTTTTGACACCATACACAGATGGTATATTGAAATTTATGGAGACGGGAATGTCCCAAATACAACTCAGTTTTAAGTAATCCACCTTATGTAGCCCCAATGTAACTTAATACATGTAATATCATAACCTATACATTTTCATTTCTAAAGGTTTCTATTTTTACATAATTAGCAAATAATGGATTTTGAAATGACATCCCACTACTAAATGTTGTGCAGTCTTAGATTCCTTAGCATGTCTTTAATAACCTTTAATCCATCACATCCTACCTCATTAGCACCTCTTATTTCAGGGCTGAGACCAGAATCATTGGACCTTGAGTGACGCATTTTGGGGCGACAGCACTCCTATATGTACACATTTGACTAGATTTGAAGGTGTCAGTTCTATTACCCTGCAACTAGGTGCAGTCGTGCAACTAGGTGCTAAAAATTTTCTACCAGCAAAATGTAAAAAAATTTTCTGTACCAGCAAAATGTAAAAGAACAAAAAAGTCCAAAAAAGAATAAAATAACTAAAATAAAAAATAAAGTTTATTATTTTGAGCAAGTGCTAAAATTAGCGATTTATCTTCTCAAAAATCTCGACATAGAAAGAGTTAAAATAAAAGCATTTCAAATATCCAAGGGGTGGCTAATTTAATTAAAAAAAAAACAAACCTTAAGCGGTTAATATCGACCCATATGTAGTCTGTAATATAGGCATATTAACTTCACCGCTGTTTTTCTGATCCATTCCAGCTCAAGTGAGAGTGAAATGACGCTTGCGGTGATGTCCCCTCCTCTTATTGGAGGATCAAGAAAATGACGTGAGTGAGAGCAAATGCAGGCACGGGGCAACACATTTCATTCTTGAATTAAAAATGTCCCCTAATTTTCGGGCAGGGGAACAAAATTACGAATGGGCGAAAAACTAAAAAAAATCCAAATCATTTTCGCCTGTTTACACAAGTCTAATTAATAGTCACACTAAAAAGTGATTTCATATGCCCTTCTGCTAAGGATGTCCTTAGTTGGAAATCTTGAGTTATAAAACTGAAATACAATTTGATTTTAGGAAAGTAAACAATGTTATGTTCTACCTCCATTTCTTCATGCAAGACCAATGGCCAATGATACCTTCTACAATAATCGGCTTCTGTAAAGTCAGCAGTTCTCTTTGGAGTATTCTAAAGACGGGCAGTGGAGCTTTGGGATCACATGGACTCAATCCACAGTAAATGATGAGTAAATGATGCGTTTTCTGTCAGGAGAAAGAACATTCATTAAATCAAATTATCGATATGCAGAAAAAGATGAAGGCAAAACAACTTTGTATCTTTCTTTTCATGAAGCAAGATGTCTGGCCCATGGCTGATACTGGGTCAGGCTGAATCTGGTCCATGGCAGACACTGATCCCCCTCATGTCCCTCTCTGACTGATACAGCCCTTGTCAAGTTCCAAGAGCAGTCTCCATGATATACCTCCCACCCCCAAAAAACATGATGTATACACATATACACATACACTGCCCTTAAAAATGCCTGCCAATACACACTACCCATATACACACATATGCACTCCCCATATACTCTGCCCTTACACACACACACACACATATTTAATATCCATATACACACATAAACACTACCCATACACACATGGACTACCCATACACACACACGCACTACACATACACACATGTACTACACATACACAAACACATGTACTACCCATATACACTGCTCTTAAACACACACACACACACACACACACACATACACTGTCCTTACACACATATGCACTTCCTATATACACACAGACATACAGGACCACACTTGTCCTAACAGCACCCCTTCCTCCTCATCTAACTGCAAAATATAGGATAAATCAGTTAATTTTACAGATTTAAGATTTTTAGGAACACCAACACAAATTCTTAACAGCGATGTATAATTCAAAGCAATTATTTATCTATTGTAGTTTTTTATATGTTATATGCAAATACAATTGATAAACCTTTAGATGATGGTAATTGACACCTAACCAATATAACACATATCATGAAATGAAAGGAAATCTAGACAAATTTGCATTTGGCAAAATATAGGAGATTCTACCCTTCGGAAACAGAAAAGGGATCATTATTACAATATCTACTTTAAAGGGAATCTCTAATCTTACATTAAGGGGTGTTTTAGAGGACAAAGCCATCAACCACATATAAGTTTATTTAACTTAATACTTTTAAAGATATCTTTTCTTTTAATACTTTAAACGTATACATTCACAGATATGTTTTTGCAGGTCCAATGGATATTGTTAGCATCAAAATGTTCATTGTTCTAATGACGCTCACTCGGACAGCGTCCCGGCTCTCTTAAAAGTTAGTTGATTTTTAGGTTCCTACTTTTTGCTAGGTAATTAGCACCAGTCCCAAATTACAATGTATCTGATACACATAATTACTTAATTTCTTTAATAATTCAATAATCACTTTAACACGTAAACGTACAGCCCTTATGAAATGTTAAATATTAACATCAAGAGTAAAAATAACATATTTCTTGGAGAAATATCAAATTCATGCAAACATTGATATTTATTGGAAATTGTACATCTTATTCCTCAAACTAAATCATTTGTTTCAGAAATTGGGTGACACATCTCTGTTGTGTGTACATGTTGGTCATTTCAGTAGCACCCCGGAATCTGAATGTGTATGCTGTTTAGGGTGTGCTTCTCTTTCTGTAGTTTCTATGCACATAAAGGGCCAACACTGGAGTCTCCAGCAAGAATGGCAGAACTGACCCAGTATGATGCATACTGAAGAAATCTTACTGATTTAACTATCCATTTTACAGGGTTAGCTCTTCATGCAGCATAACCTCACAGGGGTTGCCGCAGGTGGACAACCCCTGAGCTGGACTTCCCCGCTCTCCTGCCACGGGCAATCATCCATCCCTGTGGAGTTTTCTTTGCTTTCAAAACTGACTGCGAGAGACAAAATTGCAAAAATAAAACTTTTTTAAGCCCCAATTTAAAGTTACCGTGTTTGATTGATTAGAATATTAATTGAATATTAATTTAGAAAAGAAGAGAAAAAACGAAGCCCTGACAGAAGCGGAGCACAATTAAGTTGTTTCTCAGTACGTCTCTCTATACTTCACAGCATCTAAAAACCACAACGTTGGTTCTTTTGCAACCTCAATATCTGCTGACAGGTTCACAGGTTTTCCAAATTGTTCCCCTTCTCATTACATGAGAGGCTGTAGGCATTTATCTGCCTTTCTCCGGTTAGCTCCAGGTTTGGAAATTCAGGGTGAATTCAGTTTATTTGATATTGATGGTGTCAGCGGAAAAATTTAGGCGCAGGGATGTCCATTTAATACCTAGGAGCCCGCAGAGTCTTAATCCTTGTAAGCGCACTCCATCCACTGACTTTAATAAGTAAGAGTCCCTCTGTCTGCTTAGGTTTGTGGAGCCGGGGGAGAGGAGAAACGGGAGAACGAATGTGTATGTATGTGAAAATGTACGGTGTTAGCGTTTGCCTATTACCATATGTGTGTTAGTTATAGAGGGGGAAATATATAGGCACACAGAGTGACATGACAGGGTGCTTCTGAAATGTGGCATTGTTGGACCCGCACTGCTTCCTGCAACATAAGAGATTTTACAATTTTAAGACTCTCTCCCAATAGTTATACTCTGCGGGCTGAGAATTCTGGTTTAATATATTTACAACATTGGATTTTTAATATTTTTTCAGATGTAATTGTTGAATTTATTCTTGATGATCTACAATAAAAATAAGCATTCTCTGACATGTTGCGAGTTTTAATCATTTATTATATAGCACCATTATATTCAATAAGGTTGTAATATTTGTCTGGGGTGGCATCTATCACCATCTCTATCACTACTCAATGGACCGGATACTACAGAAATCACTTCTGTAGTATCCGTCCAACCAGCCCATTTATACCATGGAGAACTTTCCTCTGTCAACAAAGCCTCTATTGCACCGTAACTTATCTTCCAAGTGTATTCTTAAGAAGCAAAGCGCTGGTGTACAATGTCTGACCGCAAGGGATGACAAATTTGGTTTAGATCTAAGAAACTGCTTTCTTCCCAGCCCCAATCATGTATTTATTTTCATATATTACCCTCTGGACTGCAGTTAATGGATATTTATCTGGGCAGTGCCACATAAAAATACGCCATTCTAAAGTGCTGCACCACACTGTACAGTTTCACAGTTAATCCCTTCACGACAAAGGGTGTTATACACCATAAAGACTCAAGCATGTATGTTTAACCATTGGTTTTAGTGTATCTGCCAAAGACTACATTCTTTCACGGTTTCATGTGAAGCCATATTCATGCTAGTAAATATTATTTATTAGCACCAAAATATAAAGTGTAAAACATTAAAATGTGTATCTGGACTGTCAGCCTAGGCCAGAATATGTCATTGGCTGTATATGCAATAAGGCTGTTAACCATTGAAGAAAAGGGGGTTTTATCTCATATCATCCTATAAGATGATTATTTGTGGCATTTGTACTAAAGTCTTAATATCCAAAAGTCCAATTCCTCATTTACTGAAATGTCCCTCTAAGACATTGTATCGTTTCCCACAGGCAGTAGGAGGAGTCAGGGTGCTCCTCAAGTATATTGACCGAAAAACTGAGACAGAACACATACAAATGGCTAATATGCAGCTTCCATAGACATGTTAAAAAAACTTTTACTGTAATGCTAGGGATACATTTTTAATGCAGGAGATTAAAGAGTTTAGATCTGAAAATTGGGACTGCCCTGCAAAATCCATGCTTGCTGGGAGGTAGGTCTGCATAAGTACTTTGGTCATCAAACACTATATAGTCCTTTTTAAACTGAAAGATTATGGTCGCAGCCAGCTGCTTCTTACCCCATACCCCGATTTTCCTTCACACGCAGGGGGTGGGGATGTCCATGTGGCCAATGGCTAAATGTAAACAGTCTGAACATTTATTGAATAGGTTTTTTATATGGAAATCTGGAAAAAGCTAACTCTCTCCTTTCCATCACACATCCATCCTAGGGCAAGAAATAAGGCAGCTCGTTAAAATAATACCAATAATACCCTGATCATTTTATATGATAGATACAAAAGTGCCCCATCAATAAATAAAAAGAAATCCACTAGAGTATTTACATCCATTAAGCAGTAAAGCAGAACAACAGAGCCCTCATTCTGGCCTCACCTGGTCAGTGGATTGTGACATCATATGTGTAGCTGTCATCACAACCACTGTAAAGCTGAAGAACGCTCATCTGTTTACTCAGTGTAGTTGGGCGCTTGGCACTTGTAAGGAGCTATTCATAGCGGACTTGAAGTGTTGTTACCAACGACATCAGAGATTGTGGAGATTAAAATGGAGAAAGTACCAAGAACTACGGAGGAGTGTTGTCTTCTCCCTGGATTAAGGTGGATTGTAAAGAGATGCTGCCCCAGAAAACTGCGTACGTTTTTCAAAAGAGAGAATACAGCTTTCACTAACACCGCAAAAAAGACTAAGGATCAGAAGAAGGAGCACTTGGCCAGTAGAGTCCCAGTACCCAAAAGCAAAAAGGACAGTAGGAGTACTGAGGGCGAAAGAGGGAGAGAGAGGAAGAGGGCCAAATGTACTGCTAATGAGCGGGACGAGAGCAGCCTCTCTAAACATGAGAAAATGCGGTGTGAATACAAGGAGAACAGCAGCCAGAATCTGAGGCAGCAGGAGAAAGCAAAAGCAGAGGAACATCTGGAGGAGAGCAGTAGGGGAAAGGTTCCAATGGAAACACACAGGAGTATGGAGGAAAGTAGTGTTACCGCAAGAAGGAGCCCTCTCCCCACGTTAGTCTCCGGCTTCACCTTCCATTCGGTGCTAGGAAAAGGAGGGTTTGGAAAGGTCATGTTGGCTTCTGTACCTAGAAAAGAGCCCATGGTAGCGGTCAAAATCATCCGCAAGAAAGCCGTAAAGCCCCAGTATTTACTGAAAGAGAGGAGGATCCTGGAGATGGCCCGGGACAGCCCATTCCTGTGTCACGGATATGCAGGCTTCCAAACACCGACCTGCTCATTATTTGTGATGGAATATTTGGCTGGTGGGAGCCTCCGGTCATATATGAATAGGGTGGGCTGCCTCACTGAGACCGCAGCTGCATTTTATTCAGCTGAAATCATCTGTGGCATCCAGTTCCTCCACGCTCAGGGCATTATACATCGAGACCTGAAGCCGGACAACATCATGCTTGACGGACAGGGCCACGCTAAGATCTGTGATTTTGGTCTTGTTGCAGAAGGCATTTTTGGAACAGCACAGACAAGGGGACATTGTGGAACATTTATGTACATGGCCCCAGAAATACATCTGAAGAAAGCATACGGTGTTGCCGTGGACTGGTGGTCCTTTGGGGTGATGCTGTTCTGCATGCTTAACGGAGCTTTACCATTCTATCATGGTAACTGCAGGAAGGCAATGTTCTTTTCCATTGTATATGGAAAACCTCAGTATATCAAAGACCTCTCCGAAGAAGCTGCGGACATGTTGAAACATCTTTTGATGAAAGATCCTCAGTATCGCCTCGGGATCGCAGGGTGTATTAGGCGGCATCCATTCTTTCAGAACATTAAGTGGGAGGATATAGAGAGCCGCCGTTCGATTCCCCCATACCAGCCAACATCAACATCAAATCTCCGTTTGCAGATACTGCAGGAGATGCCATCAGTTTTGGAGGCCACAGAGGACTCGTCCTCCTTATCTTCTTTATCTTCCTCTTCATCGTGCAGCCAGAGACTTTCTGGCTTTTCCTTTGTGACTCCAGACTGGATGGCCTGAAGAATTGACTGAGCACTGGCCAAGTGTATCAAGATCTGCCAAACATTATAACATCATAATAAATTTGAGAAACAGCTACATTTTTTGTTATTGGTTCTTTCGTGTAGTATAGCTACAGGTGCCGTTGTTTAGTACATGGCTATGACCTCACAACAGAGCTTCTGCTTTTTTGACACCATACACAGATGGTATATTGAAATTTATGGAGACAGGAATGTCCCAAATACAACTCAGTTTTAAGTAATCCACCTTATGTAGCCCCAATGTAACTTAATACATGTAATATCATAACCTATACATTTTCATTTCTAAAGGTTTCTATTTTTACATAATTAGCAAATAATGGATTTTGAAATGACATCCCACTACTAAATGTTGTGCAGTCTTAGATTCCTTAGCATGTCTTTAATAACCTTTAATCCATCACATCCTACCTCATTAGCACCTCTTATTTCAGGGCTGAGACCAGAATCATTGGACCTTGAGTGACGCATTTTGGGGCGACAGCACTCCTATATGTACACATTTGACTAGATTTGAAGGTGTCAGTTCTATTACCCTGCAACTAGGTGCAGTCGTGCAACTAGGTGCTAAAAATTTTCTACCAGCAAAATGTAAAAAAATTTTCTGTACCAGCAAAATGTAAAAGAACAAAAAAGTCCAAAAAAGAATAAAATAACTAAAATAAAAAATAAAGTTTATTATTTTGAGCAAGTGCTAAAATTAGCGATTTATCTTCTCAAAAATCTCGACATAGAAAGAGTTAAAATAAAAGCATTTCAAATATCCAAGGGGTGGCTAATTTAATTAAAAAAAAAACAAACCTTAAGCGGTTAATATCGACCCATATGTAGTCTGTAATATAGGCATATTAACTTCACCGCTGTTTTTCTGATCCATTCCAGCTCAAGTGAGAGTGAAATGACGCTTGCGGTGATGTCCCCTCCTCTTATTGGAGGATCAAGAAAATGACGTGAGTGAGAGCAAATGCAGGCACGGGGCAACACATTTCATTCTTGAATTAAAAATGTCCCCTAATTTTCGGGCAGGGGAACAAAATTACGAATGGGCGAAAAACTAAAAAAAATCCAAATCATTTTCGCCTGTTTACACAAGTCTAATTAATAGTCACACTAAAAAGTGATTTCATATGCCCTTCTGCTAAGGATGTCCTTAGTTGGAAATCTTGAGTTATAAAACTGAAATACAATTTGATTTTAGGAAAGTAAACAATGTTATGTTCTACCTCCATTTCTTCATGCAAGACCAATGGCCAATGATACCTTCTACAATAATCGGCTTCTGTAAAGTCAGCAGTTCTCTTTGGAGTATTCTAAAGACGGGCAGTGGAGCTTTGGGATCACATGGACTCAATCCACAGTAAATGATGAGTAAATGATGCGTTTTCTGTCAGGAGAAAGAACATTCATTAAATCAAATTATCGATATGCAGAAAAAGATGAAGGCAAAACAACTTTGTATCTTTCTTTTCATGAAGCAAGATGTCTGGCCCATGGCTGATACTGGGTCAGGCTGAATCTGGTCCATGGCAGACACTGATCCCCCTCATGTCCCTCTCTGACTGATACAGCCCTTGTCAAGTTCCAAGAGCAGTCTCCATGATATACCTCCCACCCCCAAAAAACATGATGTATACACATATACACATACACTGCCCTTAAAAATGCCTGCCAATACACACTACCCATATACACACATATGCACTCCCCATATACTCTGCCCTTACACACACACACATATTTAATATCCATATACACACATAAACACTACCCATACACACATGGACTACCCATACACACACACGCACTACACATACACACATGTACTACACATACACAAACACATGCACTACCCATATACACTGCTCTTAAACACACACACACATACACTGTCCTTACACACATATGCACTTCCTATATACACACAGACATACAGGACCACACTTGTCCTAACAGCACCCCTTCCTCCTCATCTAACTGCAAAATATAGGATAAATCAGTTAATTTTACAGATTTAAGATTTTTAGGAACACCAACACAAATTCTTAACAGCGATGTATAATTCAAAGCAATTATTTATCTATTGTAGTTTTTTATATGTTATATGCAAATACAATTGATGAATCTTTAGATGATGGTAATTGACACCTAACCAATATAACACATATCAGGAATGAAAGGAAATCTAGACAAATTTGCATTTGGCAAAATATAGGAGATTCTACCCTTCGGAAACAGAAAAGGGATCATTATTACAATATCTACTTTAAAGGGAATCTCTAATCTTACATTAAGGGGTGTTTTAGAGGACAAAGCCATCAACCACATATAAGTTTATTTAACTTAATACTTTTAAAGATATCTTTTCTTTTAATACTTTAAACGTATACATTCACAGATATGTTTTTGCAGGTCCAATGGATATTGTTAGCATCAAAATGTTCATTGTTCTAATGACGCTCACTCGGACAGCGTCCCGGCTCTCTTAAAAGTTAGTTGATTTTTAGGTTCCTACTTTTTGCTAGGTAATTAGCACCAGTCCCAAATTACAATGTATCTGATACACATAATTACTTAATTTCTTTAATAATTCAATAATCACTTTAACACGTAAACGTACAGCCCTTATGA
This sequence comes from Spea multiplicata, assembly GCA_009364415.1. NCBI lineage: Eukaryota > Metazoa > Chordata > Amphibia > Anura > Pelobatidae > Spea > Spea multiplicata. The sequence goes on from VKOC01016104.1 coordinate 11,205, forward strand.
AATGTTAAATATTAACATCAAGAGTAAAAATAACATATTTCTTGGAGAAATATCAAATTCATGCAAATATTGATATTTATTGGAAATTGTACATCTTATTCCTCAAACTAAATCATTTGTTTCAGAAATTGGGTGACACATCTCTGTTGTGTGTACATGTTGGTCATTTCAGTAGCACCCCGGAATCTGAATGTGTATGCTGTTTAGGGTGTGCTTCTCTTTCTGTAGTTTCTATGCACATAAAGGGCCAACACTGGAGTCTCCAGCAAGAATGGCAGAACTGACCCAGTATGATGCATACTGAAGAAATCTTACTGATTTAACTATCCATTTTACAGGGTTAGCTCTTCATGCAGCATAACCTCACAGGGGTTGCCGCAGGTGGACAACCCCTGAGCTGGACTTCCCCGCTCTCCTGCCACGGGCAATCATCCATCCCTGTGGAGTTTTCTTTGCTTTCAAAACTGACTGCGAGAGACAAAATTGCAAAAATAAAACTTTTTTAAGCCCCAATTTAAAGTTACCGTGTTTGATTGATTAGAATATTAATTGAATATTAATTTAGAAAAGAAGAGAAAAAACGAAGCCCTGACAGAAGCGGAGCACAATTAAGTTGTTTCTCAGTACGTCTCTCTATACTTCACAGCATCTAAAAACCACAACGTTGGTTCTTTTGCAACCTCAATATCTGCTGACAGGTTCACAGGTTTTCCAAATTGTTCCCCTTCTCATTACATGAGAGGCTGTAGGCATTTATCTGCCTTTCTCCGGTTAGCTCCAGGTTTGGAAATTCAGGGTGAATTCAGTTTATTTGATATTGATGGTGTCAGCGGAAAAATTTAGGCGCAGGGATGTCCATTTAATACCTAGGAGCCCGCAGAGTCTTAATCCTTGTAAGCGCACTCCATCCACTGACTTTAATAAGTAAGAGTCCCTCTGTCTGCTTAGGTTTGTGGAGCCGGGGGAGAGGAGAAACGGGAGAACGAATGTGTATGTATGTGAAAATGTACGGTGTTAGCGTTTGCCTATTACCATATGTGTGTTAGTTATAGAGGGGGAAATATATAGGCACACAGAGTGACATGACAGGGTGCTTCTGAAATGTGGCATTGTTGGACCCGCACTGCTTCCTGCAACATAAGAGATTTTACAATTTTAAGACTCTCTCCCAATAGTTATACTCTGCGGGCTGAGAATTCTGGTTTAATATATTTACAACATTGGATTTTTAATATTTTTTCAGATGTAATTGTTGAATTTATTCTTGATGATCTACAATAAAAATAAGCATTCTCTGACATGTTGCGAGTTTTAATCATTTATTATATAGCACCATTATATTCAATAAGGTTGTAATATTTGTCTGGGGTGGCATCTATCACCATCTCTATCACTACTCAATGGACCGGATACTACAGAAATCACTTCTGTAGTATCCGTCCAACCAGCCCATTTATACCATGGAGAACTTTCCTCTGTCAACAAAGCCTCTATTGCACCGTAACTTATCTTCCAAGTGTATTCTTAAGAAGCAAAGCGCTGGTGTACAATGTCTGACCGCAAGGGATGACAAATTTGGTTTAGATCTAAGAAACTGCTTTCTTCCCAGCCCCAATCATGTATTTATTTTCATATATTACCCTCTGGACTGCAGTTAATGGATATTTATCTGGGCAGTGCCACATAAAAATACGCCATTCTAAAGTGCTGCACCACACTGTACAGTTTCACAGTTAATCCCTTCACGACAAAGGGTGTTATACACCATAAAGACTCAAGCATGTATGTTTAACCATTGGTTTTAGTGTATCTGCCAAAGACTACATTCTTTCACGGTTTCATGTGAAGCCATATTCATGCTAGTAAATATTATTTATTAGCACCAAAATATAAAGTGTAAAACATTAAAATGTGTATCTGGACTGTCAGCCTAGGCCAGAATATGGCATTGGCTGTATATGCAATAAGGCTGTTAACCATTGAAGAAAAGGGGGTTTTATCTCATATCATCCTATAAGATGATTATTTGTGGCATTTGTACTAAAGTCTTAATATCCAAAAGTCCAATTCCTCATTTACTGAAATGTCCCTCTAAGACATTGTATCGTTTCCCACAGGCAGTAGGAGGAGTCAGGGTGCTCCTCAAGTATATTGACCGAAAAACTGAGACAGAACACATACAAATGGCTAATATGCAGCTTCCATAGACATGTTAAAAAAACTTTTACTGTAATGCTAGGGATACATTTTTAATGCAGGAGATTAAAGAGTTTAGATCTGAAAATTGGGACTGCCCTGCAAAATCCATGCTTGCTGGGAGGTAGGTCTGCATAAGTACTTTGGTCATCAAACACTATATAGTCCTTTTTAAACTGAAAGATTATGGTCGCAGCCAGCTGCTTCTTACCCCATACCCCGATTTTCCTTCACACGCAGGGGGTGGGGATGTCCATGTGGCCAATGGCTAAATGTAAACAGTCTGAACATTTATTGAATAGGTTTTTTATATGGAAATCTGGAAAAAGCTAACTCTCTCCTTTCCATCACACATCCATCCTAGGGCAAGAAATAAGGCAGCTCGTTAAAATAATACCAATAATACCCTGATCATTTTATATGATAGATACAAAAGTGCCCCATCAATAAATAAAAAGAAATCCACTAGAGTATTTACATCCATTAAGCAGTAAAGCAGAACAACAGAGCCCTCATTCTGGCCTCACCTGGTCAGTGGATTGTGACATCATATGTGTAGCTGTCATCACAACCACTGTAAAGCTGAAGAACGCTCATCTGTTTACTCAGTGTAGTTGGGCGCTTGGCACTTGTAAGGAGCTATTCATAGCGGACTTGAAGTGTTGTTACCAACGACATCAGAGATTGTGGAGATTAAAATGGAGAAAGTACCAAGAACTACGGAGGAGTGTTGTCTTCTCCCTGGATTAAGGTTGATTGTAAAGAGATGCTGCCCCAGAAAACTGCGTACGTTTTTCAAAAGAGAGAATACAGCTTTCACTAACACCGCAAAAAAGACTAAGGATCAGAAGAAGGAGCACTTGGCCAGTAGAGTCCCAGTACCCAAAAGCAAAAAGGACAGTAGGAGTACTGAGGGCGAAAGAGGGAGAGAGAGGAAGAGGGCCAAATGTACTGCTAATGCGCGGGACGAGAGCAGCCTCTCTAAACATGAGAAAATGCGGTGTGAATACAAGGAGAACAGCAGCCAGAATCTGAGGCAGCAGGAGAAAGCAAAAGCAGAGGAACATCTGGAGGAGAGCAGTAGGGGAAAGGTTCCAATGGAAACACACAGGAGTATGGAGGAAAGTAGTGTTACCGCAAGAAGGAGCCCTCTCCCCACGTTAGTCTCCGGCTTCACCTTCCATTCGGTGCTAGGAAAAGGAGGGTTTGGAAAGGTCATGTTGGCTTCTGTACCTAGAAAAGAGCCCATGGTAGCGGTCAAAATCATCCGCAAGAAAGCCGTAAAGCCCCAGTATTTACTGAAAGAGAGGAGGATCCTGGAGATGGCCCGGGACAGCCCATTCCTGTGTCACGGATATGCAGGCTTCCAAACACCGACCTGCTCATTATTTGTGATGGAATATTTGGCTGGTGGGAGCCTCCGGTCATATATGAATAGGGTGGGGCTGCCTCACTGAGACCGCAGCTGCATTTTATTCAGCTGAAATCATCTGTGGCATCCAGTTCCTCCACGCTCAGGGCATTATACATCGAGACCTGAAGCCGGACAACATCATGCTTGACGGACAGGGCCACGCTAAGATCTGTGATTTTGGTCTTGTTGCAGAAGGCATTTTTGGAACAGCACAGACAAGGGGACATTGTGGAACATTTATGTACATGGCCCCAGAAATACATCTGAAGAAAGCATACGGTGTTGCCGTGGACTGGTGGTCCTTTGGGGTGATGCTGTTCTGCATGCTTAACGGAGCTTTACCATTCTATCATGGTAACTGCAGGAAGGCAATGTTCTTTTCCATTGTATATGGAAAACCTCAGTATATCAAAGACCTCTCCGAAGAAGCTGCGGACATGTTGAAACATCTTTTGATGAAAGATCCTCAGTATCGCCTCGGGATCGCAGGGTGTATTAGGCGGCATCCATTCTTTCAGAACATTAAGTGGGAGGATATAGAGAGCCGCCGTTCGATTCCCCCATACCAGCCAACATCAACATCAAATCTCCGTTTGCAGATACTGCAGGAGATGCCATCAGTTTTGGAGGCCACAGAGGACTCGTCCTCCTTATCTTCTTTATCTTCCTCTTCATCGTGCAGCCAGAGACTTTCTGGCTTTTCCTTTGTGACTCCAGACTGGATGGCCTGAAGAATTGACTGAGCACTGGCCAAGTGTATCAAGATCTGCCAAACATTATAACATCATAATAAATTTGAGAAACAGCTACATTTTTTGTTATTGGTTCTTTCGTGTAGTATAGCTACAGGTGCCGTTGTTTAGTACATGGCTATGACCTCACAACAGAGCTTCTGCTTTTTTGACACCATACACAGATGGTATATTGAAATTTATGGAGACAGGAATGTCCCAAATACAACTCAGTTTTAAGTAATCCACCTTATGTAGCCCCAATGTAACTTAATACATGTAATATCATAACCTATACATTTTCATTTCTAAAGGTTTCTATTTTTACATAATTAGCAAATAATGGATTTTGAAATGACATCCCACTACTAAATGTTGTGCAGTCTTAGATTCCTTAGCATGTCTTTAATAACCTTTAATCCATCACATCCTACCTCATTAGCACCTCTTATTTCAGGGCTGAGACCAGAATCATTGGACCTTGAGTGACGCATTTTGGGGCGACAGCACTCCTATATGTACACATTTGACTAGATTTGAAGGTGTCAGTTCTATTACCCTGCAACTAGGTGCAGTCGTGCAACTAGGTGCTAAAAATTTTCTACCAGCAAAATGTACAAAAATTTTCTGTACCAGCAAAATGTAAAAGAACAAAAAAGTCCAAAAAAGAATAAAATAACTAAAATAAAAAATAAAGTTTATTATTTTGAGCAAGTGCTAAAATTAGCGATTTATCGTCTCAAAAATCTCGACATAGAAAGAGTTAAAATAGAAGCATTTCAAATATCCAAGGGGTGGCTAATTTAATTAAAAAAAACCCAAACCTTAAGCGGTTAATATCGACCCATATGTAGTCTGTAATATAGGCATATTAACTTCACCGCTGTTTTTCTGATCCATTCCAGCTCAAGTGAGAGTGAAATGACGCTTGCGGTGATGTCCCCTCCTCTTATTGGAGGATCAAGAAAATGACGTGAGTGAGAGCAAATGCAGGCACGGGGCAACACATTTCATTCTTGAATTAAAAATGTCCCCTAATTTTCGGGCAGGGGAACAAAATTACGAATGGGCGAAA